>NTHP01000137.1:971094-982736 GCA_003416845.1 Oplegnathus fasciatus | reverse complement strand
AAGCGGCTGATTATTATAACCAATTTTTTTTCTTTTTCTTTATTTCTCATGCAGATTACCATCTAATTGACGCTTGAATATTTATTACATGAATATAAGTAATGAAACAGACAGCTTCACTATTTACTGGGGTACGCTACTTCGGGGGCATTACATGACCGGCCATTATCAATCCACTTGCTTTCCCCGGCGGCATTCGTTTCCTGTCTCCATCACTAGCAGCCATGACTGTTTCTCGTTGTTTGAGTAGACTACACAAGGTAGCCTGAGGAACACCAAGTTTCGCTGCTGCAGCCCGTTGACTTGTTTTTGGCAGTTTGTCATAAGCTTTGAGGAGACCACGTTTTTTCACTGAGAGAAAATGACTTTCTCTTCTTCCCTTCATGATTTCAATGTGCACGCCGCACCAGCCTCAGGTAGCCAGCTGGACGCAGACAGGTTACCATCTGCGAGGCAAAGTATCATGGGAGTAAAGTAAGAAAAATAGAATTAACTAGTTTTAAATGTTTTTCCACATGTTGTCGGGTATGAAAAGACCCAAAATGAACACTGTATGTGGACTACTTGATTGCTATAAGCGAATTATTTAAACAGCATTTGTATAGGAATGATTCTGTCCCAAGCTTTTTGATTCGTATAAGCAGTTGATCACTGTAACCATGATCAATATCAGCTGTATAACAATTCCTAAAAATGTAAATAAAAGTGTGAAACAGGTGGAACTATTAAAAATGTCGCTAGCAGGCAGTGCAGCACATATTTGCAGTCAAATATCAGATTATCACAAAGATGCATGGCACCAGGCTCAGGGTTTAGTTACTTGGACAAACTCAAATCTTACAGAAGCAACATAGCAACCAAATGTCTCATATCTTTTCAAGCTAAGTTAACTTTCATCAAGCAAGAAGTTTTAGTGAGTGCACAGGAAAAAGTAAGTGATTAGACTGCACCAAAACTGCACTAACATACTGTATGTACTGCGTGTGTGGGTGCCCCCAAATCATCAAAAATGCATCCTGTGAGCTTCAGAAATATGCCTTTGATATGCTCTGCACCCTGCTCCATTGATTAACAAGTGTGTACGTGGTGGTGACATATTTGTAGAGAATGAACAAGAACGTGCTCAGGTGTAAAAAGCAGCGTAGAAATGCCTCTATATGCAAAATAAATCCGGTGTAATTTGAAGACCCTGCAGCACCCTCCTAGCTGGCTGATGCCGGCAGAATTTGGACTGTTGCTCGAATAAAAAAAACACAGCAAAATCCATTTGCAGTCACAACAAAATAAAAAAATAAAGCTGAAAATGTTGGCCCAAAGACAAAAACTGGAGTAGGTCAATAAAATGCTGTGAAACAGTAAAGGTCAGGGACTGGAGCAGATACCTGTGGTGTACAGTGACACCTATTGTACACCAGGAGACACATAGCGTATGCTCACTCAAACACACATACATGTGCAGACACAGACAGCCACAGCCAAACACACACGGAAATACACACATACAAGCATGCTGTAATACTCACTCAGTGACGCAGCACTGCCAAAAACCCACACACTTAGAATGTTTAATGCCTGTGAACAACTTTCTAAACTTTCTTTTTATTCATAAATGGAATTTCAAATCACTGCCCTAATTTCTCTTCCCTTTTCTGGCTCACTCGCTCACGTCTCCTCTCACACTCGCAGTTGAAATGGAGATTGTGTTTTCACAGCAATGCAGAGCAGACCTCCTTAAAATTGCCTCCCTTAATAATTCAGCATTTGAATAAAGCTGGAAATCTGGATGTCGCTGCATACGATTGTGTGTACAAGTGAGAACGAAAGACAGCTTGTGAGAGAGAGAGAGAGGAGGATCGGCTGGGAAAGGCGGGGCAGGGGAAAGGAGCAGGAGAGAGCGAGGCTTGAGAATAGAAGTAGAGAGGAAAGAAGAGCAGGAGAAAGAGATAAAGAGAATTTAGAGAGGGGTGTAATACGGTTTGAAAAGCCTTTTAACATTAGCACTTATGGGCTACTAAGTCTGTGTGCAAGCATGTAGATAGTAAAGAAGGCCTGAGAGTGTGTGTGTGTGTGTGTGTGTGTGTGTGTGTGTGTGTGTGTGTGTGTCTACTGGAGACTGGATATACAGTGTTGGACATCTTCCTCAAGATAATCCACCTCTTAGTTGTCTTTAACAATCTCTCTGATTTATCCAATAATCTTTTTCTCCATTTACTCCTTTGGATTGGTATATATTTAATATTTAAAGGAACACTTTGACATTTTGGGAAATATGCTCACTTGCTTTCTTTCTGAAAATTAGATGAGAAGAGTGATACGATTTTCATGTCTGTACAATAAATATGAAGATAAATCCACCAGTTAGCTTAGCACAAATTGGAAACAGCTGGCGTGGCTCAGTTTGTGGGTAACAAAAAACACCTACCAGCATCTCTAACAGAATGCAATATGTTAACTAGTGAGCTTTAGAGGTGCTGGGAGGCAGATTTTCTTACCTCCAAACTGAGCCAGGCTAGCTGTTTCCTTCTGTTTCCAGTCTTCGTGCTAAGCTAACTGGCTGATAGTTGTAACTACATATTTATTGTGCAGACATTTATTATTTATTCCTTTAGGAGGCATCAATAGGGAATAATGGTGTTTACCTATACATCATTGCATTAGCATAATTCATAGAGAGACAGTTTGTAAACTCAGCATGCTTGTCTTTCATTGAGCAGGCGTCTACGTATGTGTGCCTGCATGCACGCTCACACACAAACATAGAAGTTTGTGTGAATTTCATGAGACCATGTTTCAAGCCTGCACATCTAGGTGCTTCTTAAGTGTGTGTGCCTGCGTGGGTGCCTGTGTGTACCTACTCGTTGAGTGTGTATTCAGAGGAGAAATAGGTGTTTATGAAGGCTTCTTTTTCTGTCAGCGCACAGTAAAACACAGAGTAGTGGCGGGATATTGCCGGGTTTAACTGAGGCATGCAGAGTGTAACAGCATTCAAGCTGTCAACCCAGTTCACTATAAGGGAACTGAACTAGACAGAAAATCAGAAACGCACCATTCTCTACTCCAAAAGAGCCTGCGTTATAATGCTCACACTGACGGCACTCTGAGCTCAAAGAGGCGGGTGCAGGCTGTGGGTGGGCTGGCTTCCACTGAATTTCAAATGGATTTGACAAACAACAATAGAGTTGATGTGGCATTTTCAAATGTAGGGCAGTCATTTGAGCACACAGAAGAAACACAGAAGGAAGCAAATATAAGGCTGTGAGGAGTACATTGAGACGGGTTGTTCAGTGGGATGGTGGTTTCTGTGCGAGAAAGGAGTGAGGTTTCAAAAAAAGAGTGGAAATAGTTTAAAGTGTCAGCAACGCTGCATACATTTATTATGCAACCCTGTTGTGGGATATTTTCTTCATCTCAGGTCTCGCATCAAACTACATAAAGGTTTGAGGTGAATAGATTTTGAATCCCATTGAAAAAACGCAATCGTTTAAATTCCTATGAATTCATTTAACATCAAAGAACTTAAGAATGAGGGCTGACCCATTTAGAGCTGATGATTTGATTCATTTGCCACACAACCCTTTAATTTGACCCTTAGTTTCCCAGTGAAAATGTCAAATACTCTTTCTTTTTTTGACTCATCACCATTCACAAAACATTGAACACTGACAACAGTGAAACATTGTTTTCCCTCAGAGTGAAAAGTGCTTCCCAACCAGGCGATGCATCCAGCTCAACCCAGTCTGCCCAGGAATTACCTTTGGATGCTTCTGCAGCATATGATTTACATCCAATGCCAGTGCTTAATGCCAATGCAGTAAGCACTGTAGTGTGCTCTTATTGAGGCAAAAAGTAAAGGTGTGGATGGGGTGGTGAATAGGTGAGGCCACAATTCACACAATAACAATAACCTTTCCCTAACCTTACCAAAGTAAGTGCCTAACCTTGACCATGCCTGTACTGTAGCCATGTGTGGATTTGGTAGGAATAACAATAAATCAGACTCAATGTTGCCAGAAGTCTGAATATACTCAGGGCCTCTTAAAGCAGAGTACAGCTTTTAAGGTTCTTAAATGAAGCCTTGAGCCTTTTTTTAGGTAATCCATCACTGAGAGCAACATGTTTCCTTTTGTCAAAGTTATACTACAGTTGGTGCTTTCATGTGCTTGTGGAAAGGTAGAAATAAACTATTTGATTTACCTATACAGAAACCTACTAGAAGGTTTGGAACTTTTAAAACTTTATTTTCTCTGCAGTCTAAAAATCGGAGACATTTTTATGTGGGGGTTTCTTTCTAAGAGTAACATTACGATGGTAAAACAGGGACTTTATGTGAATGTACAAAGATAGAAACAAGGGATACACTACTATTTGCATTTACATCAAACCAACCCTACTGTCACTCACAACTCCTTCAAGCCAGCACACAAATCATATGCTTTCTGTAGCCATGGATCATGAAATGAAACAGAAACAGAGCTGGATTGTTCACAATTACAGCTGCGAATTGGTTTCCCTTCCCTGCCTTGCATACCTCGTGTTTTTTGTGTCAACATATTTAATTTGGAAAAACAACTTTGAGAAGTGGATAAGCAATTATAGTTTTGGAGTTTGTGGAAAACCACAGACAGTAATGGAAAATAGTTCAGAGAGCAGCAAATGAAAGCAAAGTCCAATAACTTTCAGTTTGACAATCATGGCTTAAGTAATTTGTATTCACTTACTTCAGATTTAAATTAAGTTGGATTTTCACTGTAGCAGCAGACACTGTCTGTCATAGTGACTGTGGAAGCTGTACTGTAAAAGGTGGTGCATAGGACAAAGCACACTGCCCGTCTTTAATATTGATGGGCTCGGACTCCTGGAAGTGTGAAGTAAATCAGCCATGAGTGAATATTATTACCACACTTAACCCTGAGACCTCTGACCTGTCTAACCTGGCGTCTGATGATTTATTCATTCAGATGGGTAACTGACAGGCAGACAGGGAGGCAGATTAAATAGGGAAAGGGACAGATGGCTTAGAGAGACAAGTAAACAAGCAGACATACAAACTGAAAGAGAGAAGAGACATGCCTATACTGTAAGCTAAATGAGACAGTGGAGTTAGATAAATGACTACACAATGACAGTTTTGACAAGTTTTGAATTTACAGAATCATGCAAAGAGACAGACTGATGGAGCAGTAAAAGAAGCTGAGTACATTACGAAATTCACTAAAATGTGTTCACTTATGAGGCTGGATAACCTAAAATAGTCCAGGTAGTCAAAACTGACTCTCTTTACGTTATTTTATTTCAAATCCATCCCTGGATGGTACTGTAAGTGTGAACGAGGACAAAGAAAACTTTGAGCTTGAGTTGGTTGATAACATAGCTTGAACTTTACTGAACATGATTGGCTAGATAATAAGGTTCCCGTCCTAAATGCCACAGCAATAATATGAGACATCCTTGCATACTTTATACTATACAATGTCAGTGACAAATGATCCCCAACTGTGACTTGTTTAGGCTGCTTATTCTCTCTGTGCGAAAAGAATTAAAACAAAATGTGTTTTGAACCCTCGTTTCTTGCACATCAAAAGATCTACAGATGTATTTTACAAAAATATTGTATATGATATACTGAATTGAATTATGGATGAGCCGCCTAATGAGCAAATTAGTGAGTCGGTTACAGCTGAAGTGTTACTCACCTCCTGAGAATAATTAGTTATTAAAAAAACACACATTTTATTAAATTGTTGCCCGTCAGAAAATATAAAGCTGGTAAAAAGAGAGGAGGCAATATGATCTTAGAATATTCCTCTTCGTTGGGGGACGGTTTAGCTTGTTCGACAACTCACACTGCAAGGCCTCTGACAAAAATATCAGCAACAGTTTGATAACAATCTGGACATCCCAGATGAGGTCAAAGTGCACAAACCGCAGTTTTTATGGACATGTACTGTTTATATCCACATGGATTTGGACACTGAGGCCATTCTTGTGCTGCAGAGAAATGAGCTGTAGAAAACCTGCTTGACAAAAATATCAGTAACAGTTTGATAACAATCTGGACATCCCAGATGAGGTCATGAGCACAGGATGCAATTAAACAGGTCACCAACCCGATCACAGTATGGGGGCGACAGGACTCCACAGTGACCCTGCTGACTTGCTGATTTCCAAAAAACTCGTCTAGGACAGTCTAACAGAACACAGGCCTGTTCATTAACACGTGGATTGGACAACTGCAGAGGGTGGCAGTGTCACTCTCCCTTCCTCCCTCTTTCTATGTCTCTGTGTGAATGAGCAGCCATGCTTTATTCTGCCCTGAGCCAATTAACATGACCTGAAACAGGTGCACCAGCTGGTACAATAGGAACTGAGTCTGCTCTCTACCCTCAGCCAGAACACACCCACCCCATACTGCAGTAGAAGATATCCACATGTTGTATGTGCGGTCGCCATGGTTACAACCCAACCCCTACTACTACACTACTACAGTGATGTAATATGTAAGTGATACTTTAAAGTCAGTGTAGTTTTTCTAAATAAAAATGTAATGTAATCTAGATATTTGTACAAACTTGGCTGCAGCAAACCACAACACCATCTGTCCTTGTGATTTTAAATGCCTTTAGGCTTTGTTTAGTGTAAAGTCAAATTGATACTACGTACATGATACCAGCTTGATAATGGCATCCAGCTTAAGAATTGGCATTGGGCATGGCAGGTGCTTGTTTTATGTTGTGTAGGGTGTCATAGCTGAAGACAACCTATGCAGGATCTGGGATGCCTCACCACGTCCCGACAAAAAGACATTTCAGAACTGCTAGTTTCTTAGCCAAGTCAGGGCAAGAATCTAGGACACTATGATCGCCTTTTCTGCCACAGTGACCATTTCAAGAGACAAACTAGAATTAGGCTACTGCTCCGCGGCTGTATGCTTCCGCCAACCGGTCAAGTTGCAGGTTACATCCATATCTGTCCAGACTCATATAATATATGTAGTGAAGACTTTGAAGGAATTTTGTAAAAGGTATTGAGTGTATTTTTTGGCAAAATGGAAATTATCACTATATTGATATGTATGATTCCAGTAGGAAACATGCTGTCTTCACTTCGAGACTATTTTTACAGAGGAGTACAGAGGACTGATAGAGAGCTTCGTCACATGGTGCATCGACAGTCACCTGAAGCTCAATATCAGCAAAACCAATGAACTTGTGGTGGACTACCAGAGGAACAGGAGGCCCCCCGTCCTGGTTGTCATCCTGGAGTGAAGTGTAGAGGGTGGACTCATACAAGTACCGTGGGGTCCAAATCAATAAATAATGACAAATAAAGTGTTTTTCCAGGACATTATGATGTCTCAGTGAAGCTGACCTTTGACCTTTTGGGTAAAAAATGTCATCACTTTATCATTTTATCCTATTAGACATTGTTTTGTGAGGTCAGTGACTTTTGACCACCAAACTCTAGTCGGTTCATCCTTGAGTCCAGGTCGACGTTCCAAATTTGAAGAAATTCCCTCAAGGCGTTCCTGAGATATCGCGTTCACGACAATGGAACAGACAATCCGAAAACATAATGCTTTCGGCCATGGCTGTTGCCAGCGCAGAGGCATAAAAAAGAGTGTAGTGTTATCTGCATATGTGTCAGCGACCTGATCATTATATAGCTGAAAATGAATCATTGTGGATTCTAATGGCCTTTACTTTTCCTGTGATATTCGTTTGTTATCAAAAACAAACAATCCTTCTGTTTTTTTATGCTAACTATAAATTGTTTAGGATTGCAGAGTCCCACAAGTAAAATTCACTGTACGCTTGCTCAGAAGTCAGTATGGTAGAAGTCAAACAAGCAGAAGCTTGTAGACCGTTAAAGTAGTGTAGTGATTTCTCTCTATAGCAGTTAAGTCAACATGAATTAAATATTTTGTTCTGTGATTCATGGTAACTGCAACACTGCACTATTACAACACTTTGTTGTTAAGAAGTAGAACATTCAAGGTCAGTGTAGTTTCACTCTAATCATGCATACTCTCCAAGCACCTAAAAAGTGTAAAAACCACTTGTGCCTGACATGCTCATGGCATTACAGAAACAAAGTGCACAAACCGCAGTTTTTACGGACATGTACTGTTTATATCCACATGGATTTGGACACTGATCTCTTCTTTGTAATGTTAGTCATGCTCGCTCTAGTGGTAAATACCTCCACTACAAGAAGGCCATTCTTGTGCTGCAGAGAAATCAGCTGTAGAAAACCTGCTTGCAACAGTCTCTCTACACCCCATGGTCACTTTCCTTTGAACAGTGAGACAGACCGCTTAGCCAAGAGGGGTAACAATGTTTGTAGCAGGTAGGTATGAATCACTGGCTGTATTGCAAAAGGAAACTGACTTTGTTTTCTTATGCCCCTGGTTACTCTGTTGGGTCAGATGCATGTATTTTGTCTAAAATACAGTATGTTTATGTCTCAGGTACTGTAAATCAGGCTGTCGGCTCTTATAAAAAGCCTGCTCGGCATACATCTTCGGGAAATGTGGACTCTCACTGGTGATATTGTTTACCATCCTCCACCAAAATACTATTAAAAATTTAGTTGATAGTAGCACCATTGTCTGAGTTTAAAACTGCAGTGCAGTGTGTCTGCTTCACAGCACTCACCGGCAAATTGCAGCATGTGCTTGTCAACCTGACTCATTATAGCAGCTTGATTGCAATTATACCTACCGATACTGCCACAAATATAGCCAGTAAATCTGGTGGTAAAGGGCGTACAGGCCTGATCGATTGAGAACTCTCAACCAAAACAATGCTGATTAATGACCTGATTATGTAGCACCGTGTTGACATTAATAGGTTCATGTAAAAAGCAGTCAGAGCCTAACATTAGTCTGACTCATATTAAACCAGAGAATCCATAGAGTAAAATCGGCTCATAAATCAACTCCACTTGTACAACAAAAGGCAGAAATGGTGCCTTCATACTGCAGTCTAGTCTCATTCACAACATTAATGACATGTGCTTTGTTTGAGGTCAATTATTTGTGTTTGGAAACCTTTCAGAACAATTCATGTTTAATGGTCCTTTGTAAATAATGAGTTTTTGTCTACCTAACAATACCATTCTTATCTCCAATCTCCAACAAAGTCCTCAAGCTTATTAAAAGTACAGTAACTCCCTGCCTACATCAGCACTGAAGGTTGACTAAAACTAAATTATCAGTCAAGTCACATCTCGCTCTTACAGAGATTGAACACACTTATTATAAGTCGCTTTGGACAAAAGCATCAACCAAATGAATATAATGTAAAACTACTGTTTTCACATCTGGCAGCTAGGTCTAAATCTGTTAAAAGGTGTTTACCTCAAAGAGTATAAGAATTATGTATGGCACAGTGTATTTTAAAACCAGTCAGTGTCACAAAAGAAGCTGATGACCTGCTGGACTCGTCGTTGATTTAACAAATGGACAAAGAAGTGGACATTATGCCACCAGGTTGCGATACTTAATTGCCAGACAACTTAGTAATTGTGTCCAAAAAGGTCTCTTTTCCTCCTTCCTTGAAACTGACAGCACTGTAGATGTTCTCCAATATGTACATTTCCTATTATGCAATGACAGTAACGACAGCAATGACAATAACAACAATGACGGGGACCAAATGTGCATTGATGCCACATTGTAAAGCCAAATACTTAAGCATTCTTTCAGTCTTTATCTAATCCTATTCTGATGAGAGCTTCTGTTGTTCTCTTGAGGGGGTGTTGTTTTTGTTTTCATTTATTGTTTGACAGTGCGGGTGTTTTGAAGTCCTCTGTGACCGATTCAGGGTTTCACAAAAATAAACTTTACTTGTCTAATGAATTTTCGTTCAAGTATATAAATATCAGGAGGAAATACAGAATATAGCTGTATAGAGTCAGGGAACCTTGTCTATAAAAATCCCTGGTAAAAACACAGTTCCCAAAGTAAAGTTTTGCTTGCATTTGGCAGGTGCTAATTTTAAGTTCTGACCACCGCTTACAGTGTCACATCGCTGAACAGAGCTATGGTCAGAGAGAAACACACATACAGTACGCATGCAGCTGCAGACCCCCTGGTACTAACCCATTTCCTTTGTTCTGTCTTGACTGGCTTATTAGCTCCTCTCACTCTCACTGACTGTGTGTCTCAGCTAGCCAGGGTTACCAGACACAGACAACTAAAGCTTTAGGGAGTGGGAGGCTCCTGCAGCTCACAGTAATGAGGCAACACACCGAGTCGCAGCACACACTGTGACACATGACGGCAGATGTAGACGGTACCAACAGCAAAAATGGAGGTGAGCCAGGAACAGGCTAATGCTGACCTTAAACCAGATGATATTTGAAGCAATTTCAGAGTTTTAGACTAATTTCCAGATGGAGTAAACTCAGGGCACTCCTGTCATCAAATTCGTTTAGTGCGAGGGCTCAGTCATAGCTGGCAGAACTCAAAAAAATAAAAAGAAGACTCAAAGTCTAAGCGTAGCTAGCAGTCCCTAGAGGCTGCGATGGCCATTATTCCCAATGATATACAGTAAAATGTAAGACAGAATAAACAGCATACTGACATGTTGTGTTCATATAGGATATTTATACAGAATATGTTAGATACTGTACAAAGGAGGCCTTATTACAGACACTGGATGTCTTTGGTACAGACTGAGCAGTATAAAATGACCACCAAATACCTCAATCCTAATAAATAATATGCTGTACAATGTTGCTAAGGATCGCTGTAACTCATTTTCTGTGTTTAGAAAGAGCCAACATACAGTGTGACCTCCTGATAGACCTCCTGACTATTCCTTAAAAAACGCTGCACAGTGGTGGTCTTGGCTCCAGTTTAGTGCCATTTTCATGCATGCACAGATCAAGTGCAATGACCTGACAAAAATGTTCCACAGATATGTTTTTTCTTTTTGTCTTTTACCTAGATAAAACAGAGGCAAATGCAACAAGCACTAGATCTTTGAAAGTTGACAGACATTTGGTTGTGGACTGCAACAACCTCACCTGTTGTCATCTTTTTCCTGATTTCCCCAACAGTGGCAATTGAAACACAGCTTGTTTAGTAGCAGTAGAGCTAGACTGATAATGAGTATCACAAAACAAGTTGGTCGTTAGCAACAACTGACTGTGAGAATTCAAAGTGTGATTATTGGGATTTGTTAGTTGACATATTGTTCATTCATACATATTTTCAACCAACTGCATGTGATTAAATGCATTAACTGTGTGGGATATGTAATATTGGTTTTAGAACTGTAAAACATCAGCACGTTAGCATTGTCATTGGTAGCATGTTGCCATGCTAGCATTAACAATTAGCTCAAAGCACCGCTGTGCCTAGGGGCGTTTTCATATTAGGTACACCCCCCCNNCCCCCCCCGGTCAGCTTTCACATTTGTAATGTCATTCCGTACCCAGCAACTACAACTACACAACATTTGTTTATGTGGTCGCTCCAGTGTATAAAAGTGTGCCAATCGCAAGATCCCAAGCCCATACAACGGAGTTCACCTTCGCACTATGCCCACTATTATTGATATTATGAAGACAATGTCAAGAACGACCCTCTCGCCTGTCTTCCTATGGCGAAGATTGGCACGTGCTGTGCATATACG
>NTHP01000137.1:952433-970997 GCA_003416845.1 Oplegnathus fasciatus | reverse complement strand
CTTCCATGTTTTAGTACAGTAGTTTTCACACCTGATGCAAAGTGTAACCAAGTACACATGAACCGTACTCGAGACCACCCTTTCAAGTGGACGGTACACAGTGTTCACACTAATCAAACGAACTGGACTTTGGGGTCAAGTGTACTCGGATCCGGGCTCGGGTCCCGTGGCCATGCACCACAAGCCTGCAGCACCACCTGTGTCTGCCCTCACAGGTAAAGGGGTAAAAATAGGTGAACCTGGACTCAGACAGACTCATTTAGCTCCAGATTGGACCAGCAGTCTCCACAACAGACGAAGAATCTTCACGTGCAGCTGGAGTCTTTAGAAACCAGCAAACCAGTCAGTCAGTCAAGTCTTCTGGACTAGCAGTTTATTTGATTGGACACTTTCTTTTTGGCTGCCTATTCCTCTGCTGCTCTCGCCTCAAGGCAGAAACTCTTTTCTGTTCTTTTTTTCTTGTTCCTTTTTTTGCCTCTGTCCTTTCACTGCTCTGCCTGGTCTTCAGAGGAAGAACTGCTCTGTCAGTATTTTAGCAATGCATCCGTCCCTCTGGTGTGACATAGAAACAGAGATATTTGATTCTTAATCCTATGTGACCCAGAACTGATTGCTCTGTAGCTGCCTTAACATGAAATATAGAGAGTACACAGAAGATTAAGATTTAAGATTAAGGACTGTATTCCTGTGTGAATCCACCCTCTGATCTTATAATGTTGGAAATCTTTTCTGAACAACCTACTTACATCTAACACTACAGCATAAGCACAGCCCCAACAACACCATGATACAAGCAGTCAAGTCCGGGTGAAAATGATTTTTTCCATCTCTTCTTAACTGTCAATTACTTCTTTAATGAATTTGATGTTGTAAAGAGCCAGGGATATCAGATTTGTGTAGAGATGTTTTATCCACAGCGAATTTTGTCCCAAGGTTCATCAAGAGTATCAGTTAAGAAAGCCTACATGACGTCTCTTTGATGATCATCAGAGACGAGCATAAAGCATCTCAAGTGAGCTTTTTCAGACTAAAGAGAAATATATAAAAAATGAGTGACAAGTCTTGAAACTTTTTAAGATTCACCGCAGACTTAGTCATGTCCCAGAAAAGTTATAGAGAAACGAGGCATGTGACAAATGGAGAAGATGACAGCTTAGAACCTACAGCAAGAATTTTCTCTGTATCGACAGCACTTATTTTTAATCTCTCCTAACACTCTTCTTCAACTTGTCATGGCTTTCATGTTTTTTTTTTCTTTGCTTTGAGAAATCTTATTGGAGGGAACGTATTAAAATTAGCAGTGAAAGGAATCCATTATCCTTTGAATTTACTACCAGACTGGCCAATTACAGCAGAAGCAAACGTTAGCCTGAGAGGACTTTGTGAACGTCAGCCCTGAAGACCGCCATACAGATCAGAGGTGTCTCATTCGCATGACAGTGTCTGTAGTTGTGATACTTACTTTTTTTCTTCCTCAGCTATTAGCTCAATTAAATAAACCTCTCCTCAGCTCTGTGCAGTGCACATTTGATCTATCCCTTTCTATCTTCTCCTGTCTAGAAATCCAGATGTGCAATGATTGTGGCAAGTGATTTTCCCCTAATGTAGATAATGATAGAAAAGCAGAGAATGAGTATCGTGTGCCTGAACTAAGACAGTAAAGCAGTCTTTCAAGCCTCTGGTTTTTAATGCAGATACTCTTAGTATTGGTCCCATTAAATACCATCAATTATTGATAACTAGGGTATTGGAAGATATTAATATAAACTGAAATCTTGTCATCATCAGACCCCTCCTACCTTGCCTTTGAGCTAGCTCTGCAGGGAAACAAATCACCCTAACTTCTTACATCCTCTCTTTTTCCCATCTCCTCGTTATCAGTGTACTACGCCTTGTGGTGTGGAAAGTTACTGATGCTGACCAACTATACTTTGACTGTGACAACCACTTCAGACTGTTTTACCTAATGTGTTGCGTCATTATCCTGTCCCTGATCATTTAGACTGAGGAGGCAGGCACTCCTTGTCTCGCATACAATACATCGAGAGCACAAACGTCTTGAGGTATTTTCTCTTTGCCCAGAATTTTACATTTTCACCAGGATAAGCCAATAATCCATTCAGCATGCTGTTACATTGCCGGCCTGAATGATAAGAAACTGAGAGAGCTCAGCTCAGTTAGCTGGGGAAATTACAGGCCAATGTCAGCCTGACCTGGCATTTAGATTTGCGTGTGTCAGAGCTGACAAGCAGCGATTGTATCCAGTGCTGATGTGTCCACAGGCTTGGTGAGGCAGCTGCACGAGATGCCAGTTCTTTCCTTTCAAGCCTGTGGTCCATTTTTTTGCCAGACACACTACCATCTGTGAGCTGTAAAATACACAGTTTTCATACTTTTAAGAGATATTACATGATGTGTTACAGATTATGTGGTTACAGAGCAGCCTGGCAGCAATTTGTGTGACCACAGCTCTGATGTGTACTGAAATAAAAGTGCTTTGGCCTATCTTTCATGATGCAATTAACAAACCTTTTCCAGGAGGGATATGTTTTTGGTCCCATTCATTTGTTTCCTTTGCTTGTTAGTTAACGGAAATTAATTTGGTCAAAGGAAGAAGGGATTCTTAGATCAAGTGAAATGTAGCTGTTCTATAACTTCTTTCTTTCCTGGTTTCATGCCTTCAGCATTAAAACTCTAAGGAATCTGTTCATAATTTTAGCAGTGTCATAGTCTCTGTCAGACACCTTGTTCTCTCCACACTTCCTCCTCTTATCTCATCCGATCATCTTTGTAACCCCCACCTCCCTCTCTTTTATTTCACCATTACTCCCTTTCCACTATCTTTGTCCCTGTCCTCATCTCACTCCATTTTCTACCCCTCCCCGACATCTTATTTCATTATGTTCGATGTGACCTTTAAGAGAGCAGAGCTGACAGGATCTGTGCTTTGATCTCTGGGAGATATCCCAGCATCCATTTTGGCACCGCAGAGATGACACAGTGTTCTCCAGATGTAACCCCAATGTCAAAGGGCTCACAGGGGGGCGCGGCTGCAGTGTCCACGAGAGACACCTCTTTACACAACTTGCTTTCTCTTTCTTTCTGCTTTTCTTGCAGAGCTTTTCACAAGTTCAAAGAGTCTAACACAAGCTAGAAAAATACTTATCACTTAGTTATTTCCAACAATGATCCAAGAGAAATGTCAGCTCAAAAACATACTGAAAGCAATATTTCAAAGCAAAAGACCCACTGTCAGCAAAAGTGTTTTTATCACCCAGAGGTGAAAAATATTTCAGCCGGTGCAGCTCAACATCTACTGGCTTGATCTCTTACTGTGGCCAATAAAAAAGTGTTTTATATAGGCCTATCTGTTGCTGGATATGGAGTACTCTTAGCTTCACAATGTGCAGGATGGGTCATCGTAAACTACTGATCATGGACCTTGGCAACAGTCTTATTTTATAAGGTAGTGAGAGATAAAAGTGTGTCAGATTTGAAAAGTCATGACATTGTTTCCTGAGGCCAGTGCACAAAATAACACGAGAATTTAGCAACAGATTCTATTAATGATTGTAAAGCTTTGGCATCACACAAAAAAGTGAGACAAATATGTGCTCCTGACTAAAGAAAAAGAAACATTATTATTAGAGGGCAGGGATTTTAGAGTCTTTAAGAGTATTTAAAGAAAAGTAAAGAAGAGTTCTGCTAGTTTCTGTGCATTACAGTAATTCTGCACCAGGTATAGTTTTTGGAAAAGCCTTATGTGTAAAATACAGAAGAAAGCAGCATATTCCCCCACAGTGAAACATGCATTGCAATGTTCAAACCATTGACATGTTTTATCAGAACAATCAAGTAGAAGCCCAAATTCATCCTGCATCTCAGAATCATTCTTGGAAATCTACTCAAAGTGAGAATCAAACTAAAATAGTCGTACTTCAGCCGGTACAGCTGAATGTCTGGTGTATATGCCAAACATGACAGATACACATAGGCCTCTATTTTTGTGAACCCTGCGGCACAGCACAGATCCCAGTCAAGTGCGCTCTGCCCAGTGCATCGAGGGCATGCCAAGCGCACTTTTGGTATTTTCGAGGCCAGGTTTTATCGTTGTCTGGGACATGCAGAGTTTCAAATATGAATCCAGCAGCTCAAATATACTGCCAAGAGAATTCACTTTTTTAACATCTGTGCAAAATAGTGTGCGATTCTATTCGTCATCACAATGATCCATACAACAACCTGCAGTTAAAGATAAAATCTCGAAGATTTTCATTTAAATAAATGTCTGTTAAGTCACTGTCTATCACCGAATGAGCTAACACAATGGTGACTAAGCCTATGGCCCACTGATGAAAGCCCTTGCATTTGCAGTATTACGAACCGGGTGTCGGTGGCGATTTTCCTGGAAAAATCACAAACGGTACACAGTTAGGCTTTTAACAAGGCTTTTAATACAACAGACTCGTTCTTCAACTCACCTGTGTTTGAAGCGGCATACTGTTTTTTCTGGTCTCTGCTAGCGTTGCGAGTAAACAGTTACTATGGCCAAACAAACAAAGAAAAGATTGATGACTACAGACGATGACTCAAGAAATCTTCATATTGCGGCATAACGGGGATCTGGCAATGATCCACAAATAAATTTGGGTTTTTAAAATAACACTCTTTTGATTCTGGGAAGACCACTATAAAATTTAACCCGCACAATCTTTATCACATCATGTTGGTGATCACAGTTACACATCTACCTGTATTATAATTAAAAAGACAGAGCTCCAGGCGGTACTTTGGCCAGACTTGTTAAGAAGAAAACGATGCGCACACCTGTCGCCACGGTTACCTGCTGTTTTGGATGAAGACACCGGCTGGCAAGAACGGACGGTCTCGGGAGAGTTATTTGCGAAAAGATAAGTTTTAAGTGATCTACAACTCTTAACTGTGTGAACTGTGTCCGCCTGTTGATTTACAGCAGAAACTGTAGAATAATTATTTAAAATGATGTTTCATGTGCGCATAGGCCTGGAGGTTTCTGTGGTTATTTTGCAACAGTCTGGTGCTGATTGCACAAAACGTAACCAGCAGATCTGCCATACGGTACGTAATTGTGGCTTGACAGTTCACAATATCACTCCAATAAGAGACTGCAGATGGAACAGATACGTGTTGCCTTCAGATGGCTGCAAAGTGAGTCACCAGAGTAAAGGAAAGGCTGTCAGTATAGGCTGCCTGTTAACTGTCATGGATTAAAGAGCTGGTAAGAATCACTCATTAATCTTTATCTTGTCTGACTGCCTAAAATACCATAATCGGAATAAAACTTTTGTCTGTGTGATCACGTCAGCTGGTTGAAAAATGCAGAATAAAAGTGGAAGGACGAACAAAACATGAAAAAAAGGGGGGTTGTGTAATTTCAGAAAGGTTTATGTGGGTGTGCCTTCACCAAATAACGTGACCAAAATACTGAGGAACACAGGTGCACTGAGCCGTAAGAAGTTGCTCTCTACCACGCCTCTCCTCCCACAAGATACCAAACCGGCGCAGTTGAGGAAATAATCTCAGTGCGCCCCAGGAAAATACCAGTACCATACTGATGTGACACTGCATTCTGCGGCAACACGAAAACAGTTTCTGAGAGGGGTAGAAGTTCTCATTTCATAATTAATGATTTCCTGGTTTTATGACAGTCTGAACCATAAGGTGAAATGAATGAGGACATTTTTTGGATTAAAAAGACTTACAAAATAAAGAAAATTGCATTTTGTATTGTTATTACTTTACTAAACTCCAAGCAGCTGTCATAAGGTGTTATGCCATGCCAGTACCACACTCCTCAGCCATTATGGTACCGACAGCCCCAATGATGTTCAAACGGTTTTATAACCTTTCATGCAGAATGGGTAATATGATCAAAAGCAGTTGTGAAATTTGACCTTTTTCACATAATATCATGCTTGTAACGCCTAATGGGGAAGGACAGGATTGGCAGCATTGCAGCCATAATTGGAGAGGTTACATTGATGGGTGTGAACTATGGCTCTCCACTGCACTTACAGAGCTCCCAAACACTTCTTTTTTTTTTTTTACAAAAACGCTCTTACCAATTAACTGGGCATGAGAAAATACTTAAGAATGCCACCTTTTTCCTGTAACTGGTTAAAAATACCTTAATGTTACGTCTGTGTGCTGCATTCACCCAGTTTTTGTACAAGGCTCATTATCTAGTGTCTGAGGTTCACAATTTCTCTCTGCAAAAGCTGGCTAATCTGTCCATGTTTCACACATTCACATACAGATACGCACATACAATAGACGCATAAACAGCTGCATACACAAAACACAGAAATAAACAAGCACACACACTCACAAACATAACATAGCCTGAAGCAGCAAAATCACAAGATTAAATAAAGGTTCATCTGCACAATGGGATTATCCAGCGGAGTGGAGTGTACAGACATGAACACACAGACACAATTGCACTGATAAACACACATGTACGCCCACAGTGAAGTGCACGTGTGCATGCGCACAAACATACACTCACAAAAACCCACATGCGAAAAAACACAACTGTATGAACTAACTTTTTGTGGAGGCGTTAGCAGTTCTGGCCCCTTTAAACATGAGGGGCCACACTGGGGCCAGCTGTTCTTTTAGAGGGGCCAGTTACAATACCTCTGAAACAAAGAGCTCATTTTAGCACTGGAGTCATTCAGGGATTCAGTCATCTAACAAAATAAGGTGTGCAGTGGGACTATGTGTCATTTTACCAACAAAGTTAATACATTCTGATTTGAAGTACACCAGTCCTTTGAGGTGTAGTACAAAAACCACACGACATTCAACTAGTAAACTTTAGGATGACATTTCGACAAGAGATCTATGTTGGCATCAAAAGAAACGATGCATACAGTATATCATAGAGTAGATACATGACTTACACATGAGTCTTGTTTGCATACAAAAACACCACAACGCTTATGCTTTGATCCAGGTACAGATCACTACTGAATATTAAAAAGATTGAACAATCAAAAGGTATCAATGCATGTATCAAACACATGACTTCTTATCTATATGCCTGCCATGCAAAACACGGTCTAACCTACAGTATTCTAGTTAGATATTAAAGCTAAAAAAACAAAACAAGGAGGAAGAAATTCTCACAGGCAACAAGCAGAGCTTTTGCACAGGCTCATTCACAAATCACACACTATCAACAGGGTGACTGATAAAACCAATAAATGCAAAATAAATGAGAAATTACAATGTAATCAAAGCCCTGCAGGCTACTGCCACTGTGTCTATGAAGACAGCTTGACTATCCAAACAAGGTACAGCACATAATATAACCTTCATATAATCAACAAGTACACTGCAAGGAGTTAAATCCACACAGGGGACATTTAAACCATCAGGACAGAAACCAGCAAGCAAAGACAGACAGACAGACTGTATCTGACTCACGTTTTTGATGTTAGTCTCCTTTCTTTCATGAAGATGAAGTGGTCCATATCCATAATATTCCACTGTACTTGTTACTGTGTTGGTCATTTTTCTTTGTTTGTAGATCCCCATCTCGCCATCGCTGCTAGCTAGCTTGTTTCACAACAGCACATTAGCTAATGGCATTAGCAACACTGGAAAACAAGCTAACTCTCCCGGTTGTTCCATTTAAATAAATAAATGTTGTTAACTTTTCATTGTTCGTTGAGAGTTCAGACTATGACTGACTTCACAGTTTACTACAGTGTCGTCTTCCAGATACCTATCACGAACTTCGTATTGCAGTAGCTTGACAGTGGCTGCATGTAATTAACTGACAGATGTCAACTTCACCTGTGACCTCCCCACAGGAATGCCTCGACTGCAGGGTGCAACGCCATCTTTGACCACACAAACTGCCCTTCATGAGCCGTTGGGGCTGAGGGGGGCGCTGTTTCACCATTTGACATTACCCAATTAAAAGAGATGGCAGCGACAAACAAATAAGAAGCATCAAGATAATTGTGAAATCGTCTTATTAAAGTAACATTGGCAGTTATTTTGGATAGTGAAGGAGTTCTGGCTTGCCTTGATTTGAAGGCAGCATCAGTAACTGCAAGTTTGCACACTTGTCATGAAGTAAAATAAATTATGCACTAGTTGCCTGCAGTGTTTTTCTTTCATAAAACAGAATGTCAGACCCCATATTCAGTAATCATATAAATCCTCCAATGACACTCTCATGAAAAACGTGGAGAAATTTAACTATTGTATATTTGTTGTAAATATGCTGATGGTGGAACAACAGTAGACCTGCTGAAATGTGCTGAGAGTTGTACGTTATTGATGTGGCCACATGCATGCTGTGGGGGGGGTAGCTGTTATACAAGCGCATGTGTATCATTGAGTATAGTAGTGTATAGCAGTATGTGGAAAAAGTGTGTACTGAAGTGTGTCCTGGTTTGTATTTTTGTGTCAGTGTTTTAAGTGTGTGTGTGTTTGTCTCTGTGTCCATGGGGTCCGTTTGTTGTTTTGCATCAACCTTAACTCGGGCGATTAATAAAACATGTAGGCTAGGTAGGGGCATGTGTTACTGTGTATGAATGGTGTGTCAGGAGAGAGGGACTGCAGCAGAACATGGTGGCTCGAAATCTAGGTCATCAGCAGGAGAGAGAGAGGGAGGGATTGAGAGAGAGATATTATAAAGACAAGCAAAGGAGAAAAAGTAAAATAACAGAAGACAGAGGTAATCTGACAACAGTGAAATAGAGGTAAGGTCTTGGAGAAGATGTATTTTTAGAGAAAGAAACTGCGCGTGTGACAAAATCCAGATCACTTACAGTATCACTTGCTCTGGGCAGCACTACAGTAGCATCACCACAGCAGATGTGGAGACTACAACCTGTGTGACTCTGAATTTTCCTCATGTCTATTTTAGACATAATCCAGGGAAAGTTACTGCCTAAAGCAGCGTAATATGTCACTTTTGATAAACAGTAAATTCATTTTGTGTGAAAGTAGTTTCGTTTGCATGAGCTCAAGTTCAATCTCTGGTTACATCTGTTGAAATCATATTCATCATAAACTGCTTTAATGATGTGCAATTACTGTAAAGATATATTCAAGTCAATAAACTTCTAAAGTGGATGGACAGCAGTAAAAAGCCCTTTCACGGTAGACATCTTGACTTGTCATAGTAGGAAAAGCACAGGTGTTGCTAATAACATTAACATCTGTTTTATTCAAGCATCCATAATGCAACAATGCACAACACCAGGACCATGAAACCAAAGCAGCTAAATCGAGTGCTTTTCCTTCTGTGACATGTCAAAATGGCTAATGTGAAAATGGCCTGTTATTTATCTTATCTCCATTTCAAGTGTCATATGCAACTGTATCTTAGGAGATTTTTTTCAGTTCTTCTTGCATTTCTTCTTTTGAAACTTTTCAAAAACTTTTACTGGTAACATTTACAACAACGTTCTTGCACACCATGAAGTGTTACTGACAGGTGCGTAGGATCAAAAACACTCAACCCCTCAAAAAAAAATTAAAAAAAATTTTGGTCTTTAGACTTTCATGAGGTAAAATTAATTCACATGTATCCACAGTGTGCTGGATTTTTAGGCTTCTTCTCACTCAATACTGTTTTTTTGTTTTTACATTGTTGAGTTAATGTTCCACGTAGGTCACAGGCCACAGTAAAAAGTTGTACGGTGTATGTACACATGTCACACGCATGTACTGTCTTTCTAACACCGCTTATAAGAAACGCTTATAAAATCTCATTATAACTTTACAAATATATGGGGATAAATTAGTAAAAACTGCAATTTCTGGACATAGTTTAACTCACTATAGTTTGCACTGTTAGCCAGGAGTTACATACTGCCTCAACTGCCCAAAGCCCTGAGAATAACATGTCTGGATTTTTAAATAAAGTGGTGTTCCACTGAGAACATTATTCTAACTACTCTGTTATAAAATATTGTTCTCTTTTTGCGATTTATTTTTATCCTTCTGGCTACTTTTTATTCATTTATTCTCACACAAGGCTGTCTTGTAAAGGAGACTCCAGCCTCAGTGGAATCCTCTTGTTAAAATAGGAATACTTCAAGAAAGAAGAAGGAAAAAACATGTATTGTCTCTATAGTGCATACAGTAAATGTATTCTATGGGGTTTATGTTGCAGATTGTTTTAATTGGCTATCCAGATCATGGCACTCTTTTAGTAGGATTCCCAGATGCAACCAAACACACACACACATGTGCACAAACTCACACATCACCCTGACCCTGAAATCTGCGAATCAGCGGAGGAGCTTCATTAGAGCTATCATGAAGAGTAATCACAACCTGCATTGGTGCATGTTGTGTGTGAGTCCCAAGAGGTCCATTAGGCCAGTGATATTATTGCTTGGCATATGGAAGAAGTCCTCATGTGCTTGCTGAGTTGAAACACACACAGCTTCAACAGCAGTTTGGGCGATGAATTGCTCAGAATAATAATGTGATCATGGTAAATACGCACACACACACACATGCAAAGAGCAGTGCAGCGACAGGATGTGCAAATTCAATAATGTGTTAACTGGACGGCAGCACAACATATTTCATATTTCATATTTCAGCTTAGCGGCTGTGTTTATGCATACAAGGAATCATATTCTTCACTCAGTTACCTGCTTTGAGTCAGTGTGTGTGATGTTTGTTAGAATATCTTCAGCATGCTAAGGGTTACACTGACTTTCATGCTGTTTTTGCCTTCCGTGCAAAGCTTCACACAGCCTCGTGGGTACATTTTCATGTCAACAAAAAAAAAAAAATCACAGCTGTGAGCAGTACTTAATGTTACTACTGGGATCATCATTTCTTCCTCCTATATTAGAATCAGGCTGTTAATGCTCATTTGAACAGCGAAGGGGAAGCCAGCAGCTGCACCTTTTCATACTTTTGTGCTGTTGGACCTTCGTGTGGGCGTGACACCACAGGTGCGCTGAGTTTATTGGTTTATTTACGACAACAGTAATCAGTTGCAGGGTATTGTTTGTTTGTTTTGGATACTGGTGACTGTCATGAAGTTAGTTGTGTAGATTATTCAGTTTGTTTTCGCTGCTATCTGTATTGCATCACCCAGGCATAAAATAGACTGATAGCCAGTCAGTGTCGCTGAATTCTGCAGGGGTCTAACCAGCGTGACCCAAAATAGCCAGAATCTGTGTGCTATGCAAATGAAATGAAATATCTTTAATCCCTGAGTATGATACTGTAACTCAGTGTTTCTCTATTTATTTATTTGTGTTCATTTTCTCAAAAACAAGAGACCAGTGTGCTCCCTTAATAACCCATGATGCTCAGTCTAGCACTTGCCTTTCAGTAAGATATTCACTGGCATAAGGGCTCACATGGAAGCTGTAGTACACTCAGCTCAGTCCAAAGTTTCTGTTTGTTTTACCATTTTTAAGGTTTTCTTAAGAGATGTCCTGAAACCTGTAAAGTGGTAAACTGTTCTTTCTTCCTCTTCTGTCTTTTTCCCCTGCCCATGTGAAACATATATATATATATATATATATATATATATATATATATATATATATATTTTGATACACTCAGGTGCCAGTTTAATTGTTACACCTGGCTAAACCAGTAATACAGTCTAATACAGCAGCCCTGCTATCCTATATAGTTAAAGGAGTTTTTAATATTTTGCCCATTTATATCAATATATAATAGGTTATAAGGCAATAACAGAGTAACTAATAAAGTGTTTGGAGTGTTTCATGTAAAACAAATAAAGAAGAAAATAATCCGTGTCATTTGAGTTTTGCTTGAAGGGGAACTGTCAGATATCATGTCTAGCTTTATTTTTTCATGATGTTATTCTCTTGCAGCCCATTATGTCCAATGTGATGTTTCCCCTGTTGACAGTCCCATTGCCCGAGACAGTTGCCAACTGTCTTCAACTTGCTGCATGGGTAACATTCCCTAAAATTAATTTTTACCTCATATTGACATCCATTTCCAAAAATATACACGCTGAGGGCTGAGGCACATACAGGCTGCACTAAATCAACTCAAGAAAAGAGCACATATTCAACCCAGCAAGTGTGGGAGTAGGAACACTCACATTCTGAGCTTATCTAAACTCACCTCAAGTGTGAAGACAATAGCATAAAAATATCAAAGAACCTCAAAAGACAAAAGTCAAATACCACCGCTGAATGGATTATCCTCGTGTTAAAACATGACTCTGCAGGGGTTCCATTAAACAACAGACCATGTAATAAGATCAGAGGGATTGTTAGAGGGTTGTAAAGTTGGTACCTTGAAAAACTCTGTATCTAAAATACCAATTATATATTCTTTCCCTATCCCATTTTTATGCATTTTCAAGACACCTATTGGTGCAAGACAGTTAACTGTTATTCTATATAAGTCAAAGAACTGAAACTGTCGATATAGCGCTTTTCAAAACTCAGGAAATTGTGCTTTGTAAATACACATAAAATAGGACTGAATATTGTAAATGATAATATTATAATAATACTGTAATACTTCATGTGTGCTGAGGTATGCTACTCCAGAGGCAGCGCACTCCTGGGCTGAGTGTGTTTTTCCCTTAGATCAACAGAATCCGATTCAAACATGACACATTTGCAAAAACATGTCAGTGTGATTTAAGACCTACATTGATTTAAAAGCAACAATACAAATGATTGCACCAAAAATAATGAATTTAGTGGCCGCGGACTGGAGTGTTCAAATGGATTTCTCAGCAACAGAGAGAAACAACAGAGAGCCACTGATGTCCCAGAGGAGTGAAGGGAAGATTTGGCTCCAAGTCACAGGGTCAGCGATGAAGATATGATGCTGACTTCTCAATTCAGGAAAGAAACGAGAAAGAAAGAAAAGTGAAGACATAAAAGAAAAGTAATTGACAGTTTTGTCTGAGAACATATACCATATAATAAGATTGATTCCATAGGCTTTTAACTACATTAGCTTTTAACTACACTAACTCATACATAATGTAACATAAATGCTATAACAACCAGAACAGGCAGTGAGATGTTAGACGACCATATGTCATTAAAGATTTTCACCATATGGTCGATCTGGACGTGCAGACGATTACACACTCAGTCAGTTATGTTTACACCGGCACACACTGTGAATTACAAAGCCACATATCCAAATACACCAAATGTAGGGCCAGTTATATATTTTTTATGTCGTACACTGATGAGATTAAACAAGGTAAGAGCTATTATCCTTTCTGGTTTTATGTCATAAATCACAAAAAGGGAGAAGAAGGATTTTTTTTTTAATGTTTCAAACGACTGACACAGAGTGTGCAAAAACAGCTCAACATGAAGACTTTTTATACTCAGTGAATGGCATCTCTCAGCAGCTTCACAGACCCAAACTACATTTTACTTTCTCTTAGATTGTCTACTTCAACGTCTCAGTCACCATTTCAGCGCTCCACACCCCAAAGGCTATAAGCTGTTAGTGTCTGAGTTTCTGAGAGAACAGAGAGAAGGAAAGACACAAAACACAAAGAAAGAGGAAGAGATAAACTGCGTCTATGCGAGAGAAAAAACAATGAGGGGATGAGATGGAATTAGATTAATCAATTCATCCTCTAGTTTGTCTTATAGAAAGGTTTACCTCCAGGTTCCACGCTGAAATATTTTATTGATCTAGTTTTTTTTTCCCAGAGAGAGACGACAAGAGAGAAAAGTGTGTTTACATGCTCGTAAATGATCAGTTTACCCAATCACAAAAAAGGTATTTTAATGTGCCCATAGTGGTATTTAAAATAAGATATCTGCTGTCTCCCTAAAACAATAAAGGTGAATTGAATTTCATAACCAGGTCAGTGAAAAGCGCTGATATAATAGTAACCAGGTTATTTCAGAGCATGTCCTCCACATTCTCCGATGCCCTGTGTTAACCTCATTTTTCCCGGTAACCTGGTTTCTTGTGTGCATTCAAACATAGTGATAGATTAAAGTGCTTGACCCGAAACTCGGTGACAAAATAAATTTAGAAGATGCACATCCTCCTGTGGCAGCAGAAGCAGCACAGCACTGTCTTTAAAAGTGTCTTTTAAAAATTCCTGCAAGGCTTTTCAGCAGTACACCTCCTGGGTTATGCTGGTTTTCTGCATGAGCGAGCAAGGGAAGAAGAGAGAGAAGGAGAGAAAGACAAGGTGAAGCTGGTCAATAACTGTGTGTGTGTGTGTGTGTGTGTGTGTGTGTGTGCGTGCAAGTGTGTGTGTGCTTCTCTGAAAAAGATGGAAGGGAGGAGAGAAATAATTGTTGAATTGTTTTTTTTATAGAGCTTTCCCTGGGAGATTTGGATGCAGATTCATTAATCTAAAAGCAAGATGTATGCCCTCTCTCAGGATTTTCTGGGGAAAACAATACAGCACGGGAAAGAGAGCAGCTACACTTGACTTTTTCCCCTCCCTCTTTCCTCTCATTTTCTATCCATTTCTTTGTTTATTTGATTCTTGCTCTTCGTTACTTTCACTCTCTCTTTCCCTCTCAGACTCAGTTTCTTTTTTTTTATCCCTGCAATGAAACACTGGATATGAATGCTTGACAGAAAATAGGGAGCATAAAAAATACAGAGAGTAGAATTGTTTCGACAAGTTCACTTTGAGGTTTATGGAGCAACTCCTTACAATAGCTATCTAATTGAAATTCTATCTTTTAAAACACCAATGATTCATGTTTGACATGTATTACATATTGTAGGAATCAATGGTATGATAGCTGGTGACTTCAGGTACGATCACACCATCTCTTTGGTCTGCACCAGACTCTGCTGCAGGCATGTCCAACCACTCTCTTTTTCCTGAGATAGTCATTGATGAAACAAAAATCTGTAAAAACAGTACTTCAGAAAATGAATTCCCCATACGTGAAAACCTCTTGGTCAAGTTAGATTGATCCAGCCAATCACCATTTGGCCAACCCACCAGACCAGGGAAGAGTTGAAGTATGGTACGCGTGATGACAGATTAGGGAATAAGAACAAACCAGAGGTACGAAACAGCTGCTTAACCAATTAGTAATGTAGGATTTTCTTTTATAACTTTGTCTTGTTATATGATGTGTCGGCTAACATTAGTCACTGAACATAAAATGAAATAGGCTATCTAGTTGTTGTGCTAGCTAGCTACCTCAATCATTCCAAATGCAAGCCAGCTGCCCATCAAACTTAATGCAAGCTAATGGTAGCTAACATTATTTAGCTACTGTATATAGCATTGTCACAGCTAGCTAGCAAGTTAAATCTGAATACCCCCCTCTTTTGGGGACTTCTCTTGCACCCTTGGTTACCGTAGTTACTGTATATTTCATATAGTCTAATAAGTGATATTTTCTGACCTATTGTTAGAAATTGTTTTCATTCTTTTATCTTGAAATGTGTCATGGGTGAAATAAGGAAAAAAAGATCATTAACGTCTTCTTCTTTATATTTTTGTGAAAAGCATGTTTTTTAACAGACGAAAAGTCTAAAGTCATTGCTTAATACCATGGTGTGTTGAATGCTGGTAAGTATAGTATCTTGCTTAAGATACTATTGAAGGGTGAAGGGTGTGGTGCTACAATGCACATTTTGAACTCACTGTTGTTTGCATATGATGGTGAAGAAAATGTAGAAATGGATGGCATTCATTTTGATTTGGCATGTTGTGGAGATTGGAACGGGGACCGAAGGCGCGGGGGGAGGGTGGGATTACGGTGCTCACGTCTCACCCCTAGGAACCCCACACTTTGAAAATCGCTGCTCCACCCCTGCTCTGCTGCATTTTATGTTTGATTTGTTTGGTTTCACCACAGTAGCCATTGGTTGGGAACCTTTGATACTAGTTTGTGATGTTCTGTAAAAGATTATAGCAGAGAGGAGAGTCAACAGTTGTAACTTTTAGCTGAGCACGATGGACTTATCTGTATTCTGTGGTGTTTATGCCAGATAAAACCAAGAAAAGAGATCACAAATTGCAGCCCTCAGGTGGACCCCAGAGTTCACTTTATCAAGGACTGAGACTCACATTTTCATGTGGCCCCTGCAGTGGGTGTACAATGTTCCCATGTTTTTTTCTTCTCACCCTCCAATTGAACCAAACTAACAGAAAGCGCTCAAGAACTTGACTAAACTGTTCCAAACATAAACAGTGTGAACACACTTTTTGAGTTGCTTTGCAGAAGTACTGGATGCCTACACACACACCCACAACTTCCTCAGATTACATCAGCTTCTGGTACACTGAAACACTGACACACACACACACACACACACACACACACACACATACAAATTCAATCAAAAGCACATTTTGCTCAGCTTTTGCTTTTAGCTTTACTTGACCAGAAGGGTCACTTAAATTCTTATTTACACTAACGGCCTGGCAGACAGCTTCACATTTATCTCCCATCAAATTTAATAGCGCTTCAAAACACACACACACATGGATTCCACAGCTACAGTACAAGCATCAGCTGATATTTTACCTTGATCCCCAAAGGAAAATACTCTTTTCACTGCAGTAACTACTGTAACTGTAAGGGATTCAGAGTCTTGCTCATGGATTCTTCAGCAGCACGGCCATTTGATTGCTTTGTTGTGTTGTTTTTCATTTCAGTGAGGCCATTTCCTGGTTAAACTCCACCGATTTTACACATGAAGTTTAGTTCACTTGTCATGAGGAGTACTTCTCAGCCCGTGGAAACAGCTGTATAACGCCTTCTCTGTTACAAACCAGAGATGTGGGATTTGAAGAAATTAGCATTTACGAAGCAGGGGTTTCCAAAGGAAGATGCTGTTGAGATGTTGTCTCGACCCTGGCTGTGCCTCTACTTATTTCCCTTGTGTTTCCCTGTGTTTCCCTGTTTCCCCTTTTCCCTGTGTCTCCTGTTTTCCCCTGTCTATCTGTGTGTTTGTGGGTGTGGTCCTTCCTGGCACTCTCCTGGCTTCGTCCTGATTGCGGCTCATTCACCTCACCTGTCCAGCCTGCACATCTGCCTTCTATCAACTCAACAGTACATCTGCTCCGGTTCTCCATCCACTCGGCGCCAGATCATTTGCTCAGCTTCAGTGGTAGTCTGAGCTTGTATCTCCAGTGCAGTGTGTATTTCTGAGTACTATTCCTCATGTTGATTCCTTGTTAATATTCATTGTCTTTTCCCGTGTTGCCATAGTGGATCATCTCCTGCCTGCCTGCCTACCACCATGCACTCAGCCTGCCCTCAGTCTCAGCTACAGTGGATCATCTCATGCCTCCCTGACTCCCTCCCTGCTTGTTTGCCTGCTTGCCTCCCTGCTTGTTTGCCTGCTTGCCTACCTGCTAACCCCCAAGGTAACTCCAGCCTGCCCACGCCACTCACCCTCATCTGTCAGTCCAGCCTGGCTCGGCTCTGCCATCGCAACCCGGGTTGGCCATCCACCCAGCCACCTTTTCCTCGCCTCTCTACTTCCATTCCTCCATTTCCCTACAATACATCTTCCTTATCTCACCATACCCCTGTGTCTGTGTCCTGCATTTGGGTCCACCTTGCAAAACCGTGACAGACGCATTACTGGATAAAAAGACCCAAAAGCTTGACCCATTCTAGAGACTAAGGCCCAATTCCAATCCGGCCCCTACACCTCTCCCTACCCACTCTCACTCTGTTCGCACGTTTACATGGAGGGGCCGCCACATTAAGTGTCATTCCATACCAATTCGTGGGAGTGGGTTATAAAGCCCTCCAACACCGAGTCTGCGTCGATGCAGGCTTACAAACCACACTCCTCTTAAGTGCTGCACTTCTTTTGTGTCTGGGATGGAGGAAACGCCACATACTTATAAATGTTTGTTCCGTGCGGTTATTTCCAAAGGATAAGTTATAAGTTGCCTCACCTCAAACAGACATTTGATAGATTATTTTCATGCACACATGAAGGAATTAGAGGTTACATTGTATTTTGGAAAAAACAAGGACCTAATCAGATTAAGAATGGCAAATGAAAAAATGTTCAAAATAATTAATAATGAATAATTTTTCCTTTCACAAACTTACTATGCCATGAATCTAATGAGTGTACCATGTTGTTGCCCATACACCTACATCTTTGTCAATGCTGTGTATAAGATGATCTTTTAGATAAATATTTATTTAATTACAATATCCTTTCCCATTTCTGTCGGAGAAAGGCGAGGGCGTCCCAAAGCTTGCCGGTGTATTTATACCCTCCCCCTTAATGGAGAGACCCTCCACAGCCACGAGTGTGACTCCACACAGAGTTACAGAGTAACTTCATGCAAGAGTACCACTTAAATAAAATAAAGTAACAAAAGTTACAATAGTTTCTGGCAACAGAATCTAAACACATCAACAAAATCAGGTGTATTAGGACAAAATGACACAATCAATATATTGAGGAGACATTTTAAAACCTGGATTTTGAGCATTACTGGGTGTAAAAGCCCGGTTGCCAAGTACAACCATCATGGCTGAGACTTCTATCAAACAAGCACACACTCCCAAACATACCTGTAAGCCCTGACATTTTAATTGA
>NTHP01000137.1:924794-949320 GCA_003416845.1 Oplegnathus fasciatus | reverse complement strand
TTCTGTTGCTCGCGTCTGCGCTCCCCACTCTGTAGGTGCGAGCCAGCATCGGCGACTGACGGGCATCGTGTTGATAGCTTGCTTTTCAATAAAGTTGTTTAAAAAAATGTTGATAGCTTGCTAGCCAGCTTATCGCTGTTTGTCTAGCTTTCACCGAGAGGCTCAGCAACGTCAGCAGAGCTACATTAGCTGGATGAAAACGCTAACGGTGAGTGAGCTAGACGGAATATTATAAGTGAGATGCGTTGCCTGTGTCGAGTTGTGAGTCTGTGCTGTGGTGTGTGCCAGTTGTTTGTTGATGTTAGCTTAGCGGACTCCACCTACTACAGCGGTATGATCCCAAAATAAAGATTTGATTTAATTGCACTAAATGGATCAAAAGGATGCTGAAATAACAACATCATGATGCCGATTTGTAAAAAGTCTGAATTCAGGCTTTGTCAGGTCTGATGTTACACTGCAAAATGACCCGGGCCAAGATGAGGGTTAAATAGTCCAAATCAGTTTGAAAGTTCTCTCATACTAAGCAATATCAAGTGCCACATCCTCTTTAATATGTAAATGTTTCAGACCAATGCTTTTTTCTTTTAACCAACATCTGACATTACACATAGTACTGGTCACACTGCTATCTTCATTGCTTTCTGCTGTTCTCAACATTGAAACATTAATTTGGTGGGAATAAAAAGAGATATATAAGGTCTAAGACAGAAAGATACTATGAAAGTTTTGTAGATTTGGTGTTTATCCTTTAGGTTTTGGTTTAGGGATACTGTAAGTTGGAAAACACAATCCTGCCTGTGGCTGTGATTAAAATACAGACAGGTGACAAATTAAAGGCAAAACCTGAATAACTGAGTGGAGAAACATAACGAATGCAGATCCTTCCACATAGGTGCACTGCATGGTACAATTAAACAATTAACATCCAATTGTGCTCTGTGCCATGTATGAACATGCTGAGCAGGTCCAGTTGATTCTGACTTTGTATCAAGATGGCGAGAGGAAAAGATCTAAGTGACTAAGCAACAGTGAACGAGAATTACATAGAGAGGGATATTATAGTAGGGTTGCAGTGCATAAACCCCTCCTTACAAAAATGAATGCACATTTGAGAGTTCAGTGGTGCAAAAACCATATAAGACACTGGTCTACAGAAATGTGAAAAAAAGTGATATGGTCAGATGAGTCATCCGGCACCAAGTGGGCGAGTGCATGTGTGGCGTACACCAAGAGAACGGTACAGGCCTGAATGCTTGACCCCTACAGTGAGGGGATCCGGTGGCTCTGTCATGCTGTTGGGGGCATTTTGCTGGCATGGTTTGGGTTCACTTGTCCCCTTAGAGGGAAGGGTCACTGGTCACTAATTTGTCACCCGTCTGTATGTGAAATGGAAAAAGTGCTCACAAAATGAATGATTGTTTATTAACAGCTAGATGTAGTTTAATTACAATGTAATATGAAGAGAATTATAGTCATCCATTATTGTAAGAATTTATTCATAGGAAAGTATGAATACTTAATCATCAGTTTCATTTTTGTGTTATTTAGACAGAAAGAGGCAGAAAGTCAGTCTTTTCGTACTGTACATTCCTACTAAAGCTCTTGCTGTCATCCTGGCCCGACTGTATGAGTCTGGACACTGACCGTGAACTGACATGAGACTCTGCACTGCTCCAACACTTGAATTTCCTCCCTCAGGGATCAATAACGCGTGATTTTAAGTGACAGAGGCTTCCTATTCAAGTACAGTAAGCCCTACAGCTAAAATGGAGTCTTAACAGCACAGTGGAGTGCAGTGGAGTGCAGACCATACAATCAGTCCCAAGGGCCAAAACAGTTGGTCAAACAGTGGAGAGCTCCACAGAGAGGCAGGAATCCTGAATGTGTGGAGGTTGTCACCTAAAATTACAGTTATTTTAGAGTTTAGGGTTCATGTCAGCTCACTGAATCGTTCATTTCCACTAAATTGACTCAGACTTTCACAACTAAAAGACTGTGAAGGAAGAAAGGAGGGGATTATTGACTAACGGGCGGAGGATACAAGTGTGATGACAGTAATACTGTACAAAGAATTACAAAGCAAAGAATGAGGCGAAATGAGTTTTGAAGTTCTATATAACAACCAGTTGTCACTTTTGTTTGTTAATTTCTTTGCATGTTGTTAAAGACTTTTGTCATCGATCTGCACATTTCACAATGAAATGCAAATGTGCATTCTTTTGTATGTCCACCAAACTGATGCCCACATGTGGCTGTTATATTTGACATGTTTTTAAGGTGCATGGACCTCTCAGCTCTCAGATCACTAGATTGATAAGCGTGACAATGTGTATCAACATTTCTGACGTTTCTCAATTTTTCCTCATACATTGACCTTTCCTCAGTGAAACAACTTCAACAGCTTGACAACCCATTCTTATAATCTGCCATCTATAAGACAGAGACCTATGTGTGGTTGCTAGGCTACAAGTTTGACACAAAATGTTACTGTACGCGTTAATGACGCCAGCTGCTACGATTTTATGGCAACAGTGCAGACAGGCAGGCGAAGGCAATAAGGAGACCGCAGATTTTATCAGGTAGGAGAAACTCCTACATCAGTCCCCGGTAATTGTCCTTTTCTTTTCAACAAAAAGTGCTTGTCAGTGTCACTGTGATATAGCAGCAATAAAATGGATTATTTTGTGCCTCCTTGTCTGTTTATGTTTTATTAAATGTCACTTTCGCTGTGATCTTTATATCTGTCAAATGTCATTTCCAGACTTGTTTGCTACAAATGAAATCAATAAATAACTTAAAATACTGACCACCATGCAGACCATACATTTTATTGTCTGAAGTCCCAATACATTTGTGTTTGAGCTATACATCTGTTTTTTGTTTGTTTTTTGGGACAGAACAGTACAAGAAAAAGATAAGTACAGTGGAGAACAAGAGATGATAGAAGAAGAGAGAGCAGGAAAAAAAACCCCCAAAGAAGTGAGGATGGAAAGGATCAAAAGAGAGAGAGAAAGACAACAAGAGCAAGAGGGACACTGGGGTTGGACACGGGGGAATAGATAGCCAAGGGCCTGGAGAGAGAGGAGACAGTTGGCAACACTTTGACACAACAAAGGCCAGAAGCACACCACTGCTGAACAAAAAGCCGAGCTGCTGCCAGAGGGGTGGCTGGGTGAGAGGGGAGGAGAGACAACAGAGAGGGAGAACGAGAGATAGAGGCATATTGATGTGTGCGAGTGAGACAGAGAGACAGACACCAGAGAGGCTGCATGTTGGGAATGTGTTGGCAGGGCGGCACACTTTCCAGAGGACAGGCAGAACATCACTGTAAGCAAAACTACGATCCAAGTTCACCAGAAGGGCAAGAAAAGAGGACGAAACAGAGAAGGGCAACACGGACACAATATGACAACATTTTCAGACATTGAAATAAAATGTATATGTAAAAGATAGTGTTTGCTTTCATACGTTACCAGTTAAATATACAAGTAGTAACACTGCAGTATTCCTTCAATTAAGTATATGCCAATAAGACATAATATTAAAGGAATAGTTCACCCAAAAGTGGACATTTTTGTCACTGCCATTCAAATGTTAAACCTACATCATTTGAGTTTTTGGCCACTTAGGAGCAGAGCAACGTGCTATAAACACAACATTAAAATAATATCACCTTATAAAGTTGATATGGTGAATGTATCAATAAAAAATTACATAGGTCCAGCAGAAAAAAGCAACATTAGCATTTATTAGGAGCCATATTTTTAGCCATCTGACAGTTATAAGTGCAATATTTCACTCTCATTTTAGCTCTCTTTATTTGCATACAGTGGGCTTTTTCGGTGTTGATGAGCCAAAACAGTAAAGTTGCGGGCCTTAAAACCAAAACAATGAGCTGAAAGATGCTAAAATGCTCCTCAGTGGAACTGCAGAGTTGGGTGATAATTCTCTGTGGGTGATTTTCATTTTATGAGAATTTCACTTTCCTTTTTTGAACACTGCGAAAAAAACCAATCTTACTCATATTCATGCTGGGAGGGAAGACATTTTAATCACGTATGTAGACAAATATCACATGCTTCCATTGCTAGCACACCATGGATATATAATATATACTATATAAAAACCAAGCATAAGCACCTAAGTCAACACTTGCTGGCAACCTTGAGAAATGACAGAACTGTTGTTAATGCACACACTTTTTCCAACCAATGGTTTGATATAGTTGGTTCATGTTTTGGCAGTAAAGGAGAGAATGTTGCCCTAGAAGACTGACAGTGCCGTGACTGTGACTGAGCCGTAGAGACAGTCACTAATCAATTCACTAATTGATAAATGTTTGTGCTGCATAAATTAAATCAGTATGACTGTCAATCGTTATGCGTGGAGATACGGACTGGTATGTGGTAAGGGTTAAATCTAGCGGAAGGAGAGCTCAGGGGGATCTTTCCCATGCACAGCAATTATACATGGTGGCCCTGCAGGCTAATGTCATGAATTGATGTTCTCACCATGCCACGATTTATCAAGATTGATTTCCTCTCCAGCTCGTTCCACATGCGCAAAAATAATTGCACAAAGTGCTCATTCAAAGACAGGATATGAGGATGTCCCTGCAGAATGAGTGAGAATACAACACGCCTTCAATTGCACCACTTGTTGTAGAGCCACAGCTTGGTGGAAATACATAAAAGTCCCTTTTAGTGAGCCTGGCAGCAAACAGTGCATCAAAGCTATACGTAGCTGTCTGTTTTGTTTAGGCCTGTGTGTTTTCTTTTGTCTGTTTGTCTGCTTAGCCGGCTGACTGTGTGGGGGAAAAGAGTTTAAATATTAATTCATCAAGGAGATGGAAAATATAATGAAGAATTCAAGCCAGGCCTCCAGTTTAGCGCCACACTGACATTGACTGAAATACTCCGTCTATCAGCCTCCTAAGGGGTATCCTGGCTGTAATGAAATGTTTAAATAAAGCATTGACATGCATTCTTCATAATTTATATATAATGGCGTGCTGCAGGAAACACGCAACTCTTAACATTTCAGGATTCAGGGTAGCTGTTTCTCCGGTTTCCTTAAAACTCCTAACTGCAGAAATCACTATCACTGACATTTTATTTTTGGATCAAGATTTAGATTTCTTCCTGCTCTTCCTTTAAAGATCAAATGACTTGGTTTTTTTTTTTTAAAAAGAGTCATATTGTACTGACAAAATATTACTTTTTTACTTCCTCTGTTTCCCTATTATCTCCTGTGCCCCTTGCCCTCCTCTCTTTCCACATACCTTCTCTCCTCTCCATTCTGTCCATAATCTTTGTTGATATTCATCGGATGAAATGAGGTGGAGAGACAACACTCCATTAATATCCTGTGCTCTCTCTGAACATCTGCAGTGACACGTTAAAACATCAGCGATGACAGATGAGTTTGCTGATCTGCAGCGAGACTGGCGCACATCTTACAACCTTCTCAGTATTCTCCACTTAACGCCAAGCACTTTGCAGAAGAACAGAAGAACAGCCGGCAAACAAACAGCCAAACAAGGAAATATATACAGACAGATTGTTCATTACCAACCCTGGGAGGATTGTGGAGGATATGTGTGTGTGTGTCACGTTCACTTTCAGGTGTGTCAGAAACATATAGAGACAGACATATACAGAGCAAGAAAGTAGAAGATAACATACTGAGGTAAAAATCGAATGAAATTAGAAAAAAAATGATAGTTTGTCACTTGAGGGAAAAACCCTTTCATCCTCGAAGCTGAGTGCAAAATAAGTGTTCAGTGTGATAAATCCCAAAGCAGGAACATCTAATTAACTGTCCAGTGACATCATTAGCAAAACAAAAATGTTTGACTGGGAGGTTGATCTTGATGGAGCGTCCCTGTTGTCATCATCAGTGATGAGGAATAAAGAACTGCTGTCCCTGGTTAGTCCCGCAGCAGAAATACTCTGCTGAGACTCGATTCCAAGCAGAAATAGAGGCTTCTTTTTATTATTATTTATATTTAATTAATTGCGTCTAAAAATGGAAATCCTTCTTAATTAGAATGTAGTGTCTTTTGCAGAGTGAAAAGAAAAATGAGAGGATAGATCAGATGATAGGGGAACAGAAGTGGAGAGTTTAAATGTCATATTAGTGTAAATTCCATTTTTTTTTTTTTTAGCCAAGCTAGCGCCGTAGCTTGAGGGATAGCAGTGTTGGTCTGTTGGTCTTTTGGTCGGTCAGTCCACTGCTTTGGTCCAGACTGATACCTCAACAGCTATTGGTTAGATTGCCCTGAAATGTAATATAAGCTGTGTTTCCGCTAAGCAGTCTGGTTCAGTTCAGTTCAGTTCGTTACACATTAGTATGGTTATTTTCGCGTTTCCATTATCAGAAGTTGTGGATGGTACCAATAGAACCACTCCATACCGTCCCTTTTTTTCCTCTGTTGAGGTACCTAGCACACTGTTCCTTAAGGTACCTGAAGGGTAAATTCTAATGACTTTCAGATGTAGATCCCCGACTTTTACTCTAGCACTGTCAGTGGGCCAAAGCTTTCACTTATTCAGTGAAATAGCTTGGCATCTAGGCTATTAGATGGATTGGCACAAACTTTTGTATCCTAATGACTTTAGTGATGCCCTAACTTTCCCTCCAGCGTCATCATGAGGGTTACATCTTTGGTTTTCAGTGAAATGTCTTGATAACTATTGGGTGGATTGCCATGAAATTTGAGATATTTCAGATATATTACAGATAATATCAAGGTCCCTTGAGGATAAATCTGAATGACTTTGGCAAACCTTTAACTTTTCATCTAGTGCCACCATGAGGTTGAAATTGTAATTTATCCAATACTTTGGTTCATGATCAAATACCTGCAAAACTTTCTATCAACCTCAGTTATAATAGTATATATAATACAGTGCTAATAAGGAAATGCACCTGGTAAATATTACCTGCGAAACCTCAGCATATTAGCATTGTCACTGTGAACATGTTAGCATTTGATGTTAGCATTTAGCTGAAATCCTCGCTTTGCAGAAGTGATGAACGGCCCCACACTGCCCCTAGCATGGCTGTAGAGTTGTTTCCACCGTGTCAAGTATTGTTTTTATCCTAAGAACACTGTTTCTGTAAGTTACTGTACACATCCTAAACATGTAAAGTAGCTGTTGATGTCTGTGTACTACTAACTACTAACTACTAAAAGACTTGTAAATTCTGATCTATTGGCTCTGTGTGGTTCTTTTGTACCATAGCATGATATTTGACAACAGCAATGCAGAGGGGGCTGAAATAATTTTTTACATTTCATTTTTTACAGTAGGTCTTCAGAGGAAGGATTCTAAAAATTTACAATCATCAGGAGTCTCATGAAGCAGGATTAATGAGTTAGTGAGCTAACTTTGGCCTTAACCTCAGTGTTGACAGCCTCCTGATGCTAGTTATTTTTTAAGCTGGCACATCGCCATGGTAACTGCACTGATTTTAATCGTCTTTAAATACATAAAAAGCCTTCCTTAATCTCCCCAGTCAACTAGGGAAAAATGGCATCGCCCACCACTCCTTGAAGACGCTGTTTTTTTGGGTGCATAAATAACAAGAAGCGGGTTGTGTTTTTGTTTTTCTTCCTCTGATGAGATATACTGTGTTTCTATGAAAAGTATACCCACTGTGTCTTAATGTTGGGACAGTAATGTTAACGCACCACCTTCAGTGTTCCTCCAGGAATCCTCTTTGAGCCTTGGCAACAGAAGCGCAGTATGTTTTATTTTTTTGTGTGTTGTGCAGCATATTGTTCATCAAAGATTGTTCCAGATTTTGTGTCTTAATCATGTTCAACTTCCCAGCAGCTTATGTTTACATAAGCTCACAATTATTCATAGCCTAGTTTATTGAAATTGTTTTGTATTAGTTATATTTTCCAGTGCACATTTTGTAATATTCTTTGTTAGAATACTTTAGTTTTCCCATTGCAGTCACATCATTCTCACATATATCATAAGTGACATCTTGCTATTTTGGATGTGACCTTCTTACATGTGATTAGAAAACCTGGCCTTGAGGGTTTTTTTCCCTTCATATCTCAAATTTGCCAAATTGTGTTTCTGTTGGGAAAATAAAATCTTCTAAAATCATCTTCAAACTGTGGCCACCTGACCTTACTGATGTTGTTGTCCAACAATGTTATTTGTTGTGTTTTACTTGCAGTGTGTATGCTGATGTCTGTATAGTATATTCATAAAAAAAATCTTGACTAAAATATGCACTAACATCCTCCAAATGACAGTGTATATATTGTTATTGTGCTAGATAATATTGCTATTACTATTACTCAATTATAAGTTGTTACAGAATATACTGTGGATTCAATCCAGGTTTTCCTGTAGGTGCTCTTATTTTCACTTTGGTGTGAGCCAAGATTCATTACAGTATTCTTACAGTATGCTTATTTATTTAGAGACATCTTTTCTGCATCATACATTTGACATTGAGACATGGAGAGATTCCATCAATGGAAGTAAAGTGAAAAGTGTTAGTTTTACTTACAAACAAACACTAAGTATCATTACATAATCATATTATATATTAGTCTGGTGTACACTGTTTACATATACTAGACTTGCTGACTTTGCTTCCACTAATCACATCACACCACTGTCACTTTTGCCTTATAATTTTGTCTTTAATTTATTTATTTAATTAATAATTAATAAATAATTCAGTAAATTTAACTACTTTAATTAGTTGCTATAAACAATCGATGCAGCAGAACAAGAGATATCATCTTTTTTTATTCCACACATTTTTCTTCCTTCAAAACCTGGTGCCTACATTACCCACAATGCAACTTGACCGCTGACTGTTTTGTCACAGAGTTATGGTGTTATGGTAGTAACTGGTAGCGGTGGTGGTGAAGGAGTGGAAAGCAATTGCTGAAGATGGAAGGACCCCTGGGCGCCAGCTCTGATGAAACTGGAGGTGGGTGGGGTGGAGGTGGATCGCATCGATCTGACACTGAAATGACAGCTGACAGCAGCAGAGAAAGGAACAGTTTTAAAGTTTGGCAGCAACGAGGTGATTGGCTCACACAGGCCGAGGCGAAATCTGATTGGTTTAACTGGAAGAGCAAACGCCCTCAGTCAGCTGATTGAGTTGGAAACAGAAAAGGAAGAGAGACAGAGACAGAGAGAGAGAGAGAGAACACACTGTAAATGAATAGAGTAAGCATGAAGGTAGTCTTCCTGACTGTATTTTTGCTTCAGTATTACTCCCCAGGACCTGTAAACAGACTTTGATGTGAAAAATTGGTGGCACTCCCCTTTAATGTTTTACTTACTGTATTTAGTGATAGTTTGCAATCACAAGTACACTAACCTTACTTTCCATTGTCCATATGTCGGCGCTAATTAGAATCCACCAATGGGGCTGATTTAATTTCACAACATCATGCTACCCTATCCCCAAACCTCCAAACTTGACAGTTTAACCACTGCGTGCATAGTTTATAGCTCCCAGTGTGTACGTTAGCATGTCACTCTGTGGTTGCTCTGTCTACATGTATTTAAATGTATTCCTGAGTCTCTGTGAGAGCTGTGAAGGAGGTAGGAGACAGAATCAGTGCACATTTGTGTCTAGTGCCACTAATCTTACAAATAAATTACCTCCTTCACCTAATTAAATTAACAAAAAAATACCTATGAGTGGCCAGAGCATCACACTTCCCCCTCCACAAACACACACACACACACAATAATAGTGATCACCTAATTAGCACCCAACCCAAACAACTTCCCATCTATTGTTTCCACTAACATGATGTCAGACTTTACAGTGTAATGAAAGGTAGCCTCCACATTCAAAATGTAATTATTCAACTTTTCATTTTTTTTCTTGCCATAAAGAAACCTTTCAAGTCACTTCAAAGGATATTTCACGTTTTGCTGTGTTGTGTGAAATACTGTTGCATTTAGTCCCAGGCTACAGAAACAACATTTCCATGTGAAAACACAGGGTTGTCAAATGTATGTCAACATTTGCATCATATTTTGCTGCTGTAAATTGTGTTTATTATATGCCAGTGTATATGCTTGCTAGCAATTCAACTGTACCTTTGTCTTTGTGTTTCCATATATTACGTTATATGCATTCTGCAGTGTCTTTCCACCTTGCCAAGAACAATTTTTCAAGAATAATTCAATTCTTCTCTCTCTGTAGTCAGTACAGCAGCGCTCCATCTTTAGTTGGAGGTTGAAAACTCATCTCAGAACTACAACACGTCCCGTCTCCCCACTGAATCGTATCCCTGCTTCTACAATGATTTTATCTCAACAAAAAATATCCCCTCTACCTCACTTTTGAGCCATTTCCTAGTGTATTTTATAGTGCTTCCCTTTCCACATGATCATTCTAGGGTCACAGGAGTATTGCCTGGGCACTGTGACTCATGTAATCTTACTGCGGGGTTATTTGTGATTTCGGCCATCTAGAAATAGAAATATATTTTACTGTTGCAGTCACTGTAAGTTGCTGTAGACAGGAGCATTGGAACACTTTCAAAAAGTCCAATATAAGGCCTTGTTTTTACTATTACTGCATCTGTTAATATCAGAATTTAAAAATATAGATTCTACAATTGAGCCATGGTTGTTTTTCTTTAATTTTGAATGCTCAGATTCATATATTTCCATTGCGTAAAATACTCATTCCCGAGTTTTTTTCTTCCCGTGATCAGTTACTTAATGACGTGATCCCACAGATTGTGTCTAAAACACAGAATTAAGCATCTTATAAACATCTTTTTGAAAGCACACCATCAGTTGTTTCCTCCTTCAAGCTACTGTATTACACTCAGTCTAGCGGGGAGCTGTACTGTCTTTCAGAGCCATTTTGTCAATTTTCACCACAAACCCTGCAATCAGACAAGACAAACTTTCTTGCTTAGTCAGCACATACTTAGTCAGTACAGGCAGATTTACAAGCAGATGTAGAAGATGTTAACACAGACACTAATCTTTAGAGATTGACCAGTGACCCTGTAATACTGCATTCCTGAATATTTCTATTTCATTCCTTTCACATCTAAGTGCAGTCTTGGTGAAAAAGTCTAAATTAGTTTTAAGATTTAACTGATCATTTTTAAGAAATTGATGGATTTGGCACCTAGATTTAGCATCACCCCACTGTGTGCTCCAAATTGTAGCCTGCAGTCCTTGGCCAGGTTTCTATTGGCTGTTCCAGACCTAAAATCTATAGACAATGGGCCATCAGGGCTCTTGGCATCAGAACAAACTCCATGAAAGCTGGCGAAGTCAGTATTATCTTATAAATCATTCCTTAAAATGTACCTTTTCATTGCCATGATTCGTGTTGGTGACCTTTATGGCCCTTCCTTACATTCATTTCCTTACCTTGTTTTTACCTCGTTCCTGTTCACATGTATCACAGTATATTATATATATTATTATATTCTCATGGGCTTTATGGGCACAAGTTAGACGGGAAACAAGGACAATCCTCTCGAGCGGGTTTGGAAATCTACCAAAAAATCTTTGGAAAAATGGAAGAAACACTGGGAGGGACTACAATGATCAATGAGACAATCAGAAAGTACAGACCGACAGCAGAAAGGATAAAAAGGGGAATAAAAGAGTAAGATGATGCCAGCGCGAGGGATGATCCCAACAACAGTATCAGCATCCAGGATGGCAACACAGCGTAGTAAAGTGTAAAAGAGGATTAGACTTTGGTCAGCACTTAACTGCGCTTTGTGCCGTAAAGGCACCACTCTCATCGACTGCCAGGTAGAGGACCTTGTGATGATGCCAGGAAGAAGCCCTGCGATGCGTTACTCCTTTGTAAAGCACAGTTTTAAAAGTTAGATTTATGAAAAATGCTATTAGACCTGTGATTTAAGCTTTCACATGCAGTTTTTTGAAAGAAAAAGCTTTAAAAATCTTGCAGTTCTAGTGGAGGGTATCTTGCATGTGTGGTTGGGAACTCCTGCCATAGCTGGATGTCTGCCACACTGGTTAAGTCACTCTGAGTTCATTTCCGTAGCTCTTTGTCCTGCCACCTGTGCTTAGTTTTGTTTGTATTGCTGCATTAAAGATGATTTATATCCTCCAAGCTCTGTGTCAAAGATAATATGTATATATAAGTTTTCTTTCTATGAACCAAATTGGACTTCCCACCTGATCATACATTTAACGCTGCAGCAGAACTAATTCAGCACGATAACAGCTTGGTTTGGAGGACAGTTTGAAGATATGTCCTTGCCTTTGGGCAGCAGACCGGTAAAAACACAGAAAAAAAACCAAAATTGGTTTTACTGCATTACTATATTTTTGGGCTGGCTAGTCATCATATTTGTGCTGGCTTATCATATTCAATATTTGACAGGGCAGTGAATTGTGGGAAAACAGCTGCTGAATTAAGCACACAGATTCTTTAATCAGCGGTTGCAATGGTTTCCCTTGTGTTCTGTGGTCCATGTTCCATATGTTCTGTATCAGCGGCATGTGTTATCTGGATTATATGCCAATGTGTGTTTGGGAGTTTGAGTGTATGGACATCCGCACGTCCCTCCCTTTCGCACGTGCTCATGTGTGCCAAGCTGCATGTGTGGCTGTTTGTGTTATTAATCCAGAGGTCGTGAGTTTGTCCCTCTAGGGAGGAACTTGAAATGCACGATGCGTCCTCTTGCCCACATGTCTGTTTAAATAAGAATGTTGTGTGGATGAGTGTTTGTCAAATGCCATCTGTACCATCCAGTGACGGCTGCACAGCTCTCTATAGGTCAGCCACTTTCAAAAGCTGTATACATCAGTATTTACACACAAAAAGTGAAGTATGTAGACATTTTTCTGTATGTTTGCAGCAGTCTTGACCTTCAGGGACCAGATTCCTTGGAGTCCTTAGCTGTACATCTATAACTTTACTTATGCTACATCCCAATTCAGGAAATGCATTCTTCAAAGGACACAGCCCAAGTATCTTTATGAGGACCTCACGGCCAGGTTGAACTGATGCCTCCTCCCCAAATGAGTAGATCTGACATTACAGAGAAAATCCAAACTACTGGCATGCTTTCGTGGCCCTTGTCAGCTCTCAAGAGTTTATCAGTAGTTGCCTTAAAACTGCTGACAAAGTTGGAAACATCAGTGTAAAACTTGAGGAAGTACAAGACTCTTGTAGTTTACAGTAAGAGGTGTGACATTTACCTTCATATATGAAAGACAACTGCCAAATAACATATGAAGTTTATGAGGAAAAAACGCCATGTAGCTTACTCCCATGATTAATGGTGTATTCAGACTGCTGACAAGAAACAACAGTGGAGTTTATGGCTGGCGTCCACTATTTACCTTACAGTGGCTTTTTCATTGATCCAGTTCAAATGATGTATTTACTGGTGACTGATGACCACCTGAAGGTAAATACCTGGTAAATACTGTCACGGTCACTGACATTTCCCAACAAAAAATAACAAGGATTGACCATTGACGTGCACACCAATTTGTTGGATACATCTGTTTCATCCTCTAAATTCAGGCAAAAAGTTTTAAGTATTTTTCTTGTATTTTCTTGTACTGGCACTTGGAGTATTTGGAGTGGGACAGCCTTGCCAAACCTTTATCAAGTATTCATTCTCTGAATGTGGACTCTAAAGGATAAAGCCCCTCGAATTAGGATACAGTAATAGACCCTGGGGTTGACCGCCACAGTAATAGAGTGACCTTGCGTGAACAATCATGCTGATATCATAATGCATGTCATAGTGCACATAACTAGGACAGGCATTACTATTAATATCAACGGTTTAATGTGGCTGTTAAGTTGTGGCATGGGGTGCGTGTCGGGAAGGGCGGGGGGCAGCAAAAGACCAAGGCCTTGTCAAACAAAAGAAACACAAAGGTGTTTCCTCCAGCTTCTGGGCAAGCCAAGGGGCAGACAAGAAAGAGAAAGCGAGACACACAACATGTCATGCTTGGCATCTGTGGGGAAAGAAACAAAAAAGGTTGAATAAAGCATCACGGATGTAGATCACTCACCTCTGGCACCTCTGTTTCCTTGTACTGGGCTGTGTTGATGGCTGGATTGCTTTCAGCTGGGAACAAGTAGTTGTTCTACTTGCAAGTTAGAGCTGTCCATGGCCCCGATTTCCCCACTGAGTGTATAAGCAGCCCTGCTGTCACACACAGTACAGTAATGTGAAACTGGAGAATTACATACATCGCACAAAGACAAGAAAATGTTTGCGATGACACATTGAATAAAAAAAAATAACATAATGTGATACTTAATTGAGTCATTTATGGAAATTTTTTTCATACTCACTTCAACGGCAAGGTGGGAGTGCTGGGCTGACCTAAATGACAGTGCCTCTGGAGCTGACCCAGTTCTAACTAGGTGTATTAAACATTTGCACTGTGAAAGGTGCAGTACATGTAATATCACTAAAATGACTAAATTAGAAGCCAAAATATTCACCTCTTGTACAGAAAGTGCAAACATTGTTAACTCTGGTCAAAAACTAAAGATGTTTTGTGCCTCTAATGCATTAAATGTAGTTGTCAGTGAGGCCATATAGATCAAGATTATGCACTGTTTAAAAGTCACCATTTCAAAAATAATTTGTTCCTTTCGATGCCTCCAGTGCATCTGAGATTAGAGAATACTTCAGTAGAGGACAGTAGAGGGATACCTAGTTCATTGGTGTGGATTTTTATCAAAACATACTATAGACTGTTACATTGAAGGATCTATTTTTTCTATCTACATTAACTCAAACAAACCACCAGGGAAGAGTTGTCAAAACAATTATTACTCTCAGTTTTATTACAATTCAACAAAAATGGAACTTAAAAAAAACCCAATACTATTTTCTCTGATGGATAATCAAAGAAGTTTCAAGTCTTTGCCAGCTGATTTCCATACCATAATAAGAACAGATATCAGTGGCTGTCTGGAAGGAAAATAATTTCAACAGTTTTAAAACGTATTGACAGCGTCAGGTGTCCAGCATGAGGCGATGCTCAAAATGCGTTCGAGCCATACACTTTTAAGAACTGCTCTCAGACGTTTTTCCTATTTACGACTAAAGTTGTGTACTTTGCAGCCTCCCGTCCTGCAGAAAACGAGAGAGAAGGATGATTTAACGGGGAGGCAGCTGTATTATTTGTTGAGCAGGAAGATGTGGAGCTTTGTCAGATATGGCAGATTTTATGCTGGGTGTCCTCAATCTATTTGAAGTATTAGAAAATATTAATGACTGGCGGGTTTGCCATAAAAGTTGACGTGGACTGTGATGGATTTAACCCAACAACCAAACATAATCACAAACAATGCCAATGTTCATAATTCTCTCTTACTCTTTTGACTCAGCTGACCACTTCTTGGCTCACTTCCTGATAGAACGAATAGAGATGTGGGTAGGTTTGGAAACTTCTTGGATTGAGCATATGGATCAATTTTATATGTCAGTTCACTGTTAATTTTTTAGGTCTATATAAGCTTTAGAAACAGAGTAGATCAGCTAAAATGAGCTGATAATACACTCTCTTTGCTTGAAGATGTATTTCTGCATTAAGATGGGTAAACATTTGGTTAGTCAGTGGGGATTACCTTTGCAGGTTTTGCTGCTGTGCAGAAGATGACTGTTGTTTAGAATTGCCTTTAATAGTATGAAGTTTTGAGTTGAAAGCTTTTTCTGTTTATGGCCACATTATGGTTCCACCACACAGTGTTTTGGGGGAAGTTGATATGGATTCTAGAAATACTGCAGGCTGCTTGTTTCACTCCGCTTTGCTGCAGGGACCATTGCGATTTAAAACCACAGTCACGATTTACTGTATAACCTGACAGCAGCCACAAAGCGCCCAGGGGAGAGGCTGAGCGAGCCCAATGAAGATAAATAGCAAACTGAAGCTTAAGTAGCTTCGGTTAAAGGCATATACCACAGAATTCTGTTACTTAAAAATTGTATTCATCTGGCCAGGGGCAAAACAGTTTGTCATAATGAATAATATCTCCTATAGCCAGAAATAAGAAAGAAGATTATGCTGTCCCAAACCTGTAAAGCCATACCGATGCACTGTACAGCTCTACTGAGAAGTAATGTGAAAAGGTCTCATTTGAGTGTGAAAGCTCTTATCAATTTTTCAGTCTTGTAATACGTTTCTCAGTTATTGGTAATGGAGGAGACCCCAGTTGCAAGTTTTAATAACATGAGAGAATAGAGTCCTGCTCCTGGGGTTTCTCTGAAAAAGAGTTGTTCATATCCATTAATACTGGGTCACAGTCTACATTTGAAGTGAAAACCAACATGACCAGCAAGTTGCCTTTTCAATTTTTTTGAAAAATGCACTGATGACCAAATTTAATACCGGTCAAGAAACAACCAAAATAGTTTTGACATATGCGGCAATGACGCATGGGCTCTTAAAATGACTGATGTTTTCTGTAGTATGATCTTTGGCATAAAGCAAACTGGAGAACCAACATGCACACTCAAAACTAGAAAAAAAATATTTCTGGAGCATTTGTTCTCCAATGGGAAAATAACTGTATTCCTCTTCTTTATTATTTCACAAAAACCATCTAAATTATGGGATTTAAAGTACTACTATGGGACAATAACAATCATCACAACCTGGTACTCTCTTTTAGGCACAAAATGGCTTTAACAAACATACCTACATCTGAATGCATGCTCAGGTTAACCTGTGTGTAGTACCACATTTCAAAAGCATTGCAGGACTATAAAAGTAGTTCCTGACTATTTATATCTTCACGATGAAATGTAATAATTCATTAATCACAATAACCCTAACCTTTGAGGTGAATATGTTTCCTATGGCAATGAACACTAACCACTAGACACCTGTGGAAATACCGATTTAATGCTGAGATTAAAGAAGCTTTCCATGAAGCAATCCCATCACCTCAGGGTTACAAGATTTCAGTTTTCTATTAACTAACTCTGTGAAGTTGAAAATTATCTTTTTGTCATGAGCGCATCTCTGTGCACAAGAGGTCTGTTCTGCTCCAGCACCATAGACACAAAGTGGTCAGCAGAACTCACCTGACCAGCTTCTTTCTTCTGTAGCCTGCTAAGCTACAACATACAGTACCAACCCCATGCTGAGCCACAGCTCCACCTGTGCTACATCTACGTCAGCAACGGATCTGAAGCCATGGGGACAATATGAAATTTGAATTGGAGCAGAGCAGCTTCATATGAAAGTGGACTAGAGACCCTTTGAGCCATCAGACTGGCCTTTAAGTGGTGACTGTGCGTGTTCTGTATCTTGTTGAGCTCTGTTTCATATGTGACCAGAACCTTTTGTTAGCTCTTGTACCAGTTCTGGTAGACCAGGTGCAGACCCAAAAGCCCAAACAACTGTCTGGGTAGGTGGGTTACAAGGCTTGATCTAAAACTTGCTTACGTTTGGCAAGAGGCGGGCATAATGACAAACATTGGCAACAGGTAAACAAAAGAAAAACATTTCAGATAGCTAACAGACAGGCAGCGCACAGGAATGACAGGACTGCTAAAACATAAAGCCAAAATAGACAATCTGGCAAGACGAGCTGCCCTCTATAAATACTGTGACTGATTGCTGATGAAGAGCAGCTGGCAGGTGACAGGATCAGGTGGCTGTGCTGATGCAGCAAGGGTGCCAACACAGAGAGCTCCAGCAAAAAAAGTTGAACCTGGCTCAACTAAATATGTGCAAGTGAACAGATTGCTTTTGCATCATGAACGGCATATTTCTACTGTTTATCTTGCGATTGTCGCAGCGAAAAATAAAATCATTGCCAACACTGTTGTGCAATCCTGTCTCATGGTATTGTAATATGCTGGATGCTGGATTGTTTTTCATTGTCTCACCGCTACCTGAAACAGCACGCCCCCACCAACGCAGCCCCCTGCGCTGTTTTTGATGCAGGGCTGTATTCAGTCTAAGCCACACCCGCAAAGCCTGGTGGCACTGCCTGTTCAGTAGGAACTGAACACCATGCTTCTTTGGCACTATAATTTACATTTTGTGAAAGATATCAAAAGTTGTGATTACAGCATGTAGCCTATATAACTTTTGGTCTATTATTCAAAAGTTCATAGAAATTTAACACTAATATTCTCATAATTAGTGTTTTTGCTCAGCATAGAATTTCACACTTACGGACTTGCAAATAGGTGTATTTATTCAGGTATATGCCAACAGTTTACATAATATTATCAAACACACCAGCTCTCTGTGGCTCCATTAATAACATAAATTAATGTCCATCATATGATTTGAAATTCAAAATATTCCTCCTCCAATTCCCTTTATCATTTCAAGAGACAGTAACACCTACTGCAGGGTCCTAAAGTCTCACAAATGTCAGACAACATGGCAACCATCAGGAGGATTTTTGACTTCATCAGACTTATTTTCACTGTAGCATGAACCTTTTTACATTTAAACGTACTTCACTCGGTAGGGGCAACAACTAATTTAGCTTGTTCTTGATATCAAGACCAATGCCATTCGTTACTGTCATTTGATTGCTCGTCTTGTTTAAATGAGTTTGTATGGGCGTGGTTGCGCCCCTTCACAATCACTGAGGCAGGCACACAAGCTCCTTAGCAGCAGGGGGGCATCACACAAACAGCTCATCAGGTGGGCTGCAGGAAGTGTTCTGTCTCTGTTGCAGCGTGTCTTTGTTCATGCATGGCAGTCTGACATGCGGTGCAGCAAAAGATGCTTTTCTCTGGAAAATCGGTGTGACAGGTGAAAACCTTTCAGTGGTGGGTCATAAATTATAGAGTTGATGCAATTAAATTGTATGGTTCTTTGGATTTATGGATGTAGACATAAATAATTCAAAGATGTGTGTGTGTGTGTGTGTGTGGGACGGGTGATGTTGATTTGTTTAGGAGTGTGGAAATGTGAACAAAGATAAGGATAATGTGAGGACTGGCTTGATTGAGATTTATGAATGCATGTGTTACTGGAAAGAGGATTCTGGAGAGCAGGCAAGATGGAGAATAGGGAAGAAGAAGAGGGAGGGAGGGACGGACGATAAAAGAGAGAAATCACTGTAGATACGATGTCAGTGTCCAGATGGAGAACTTACTGTAGGTACACTTCTAAAGAATTCATAGTTGTGAGTGTTGCATGTCATTTCTAAATAATTACCTAAATGACACACTCAAGAAAAGGAAAGATGAAGAGGAGAGATTGCATGCTGAAAGGCCTCATTTAGAGAGAGACAAGAGGGAGTGTAGTGTGTTGGCGGACTGTTCAACGTGTCCAAGGTCAGGGGGAGAATGAACTGCCTGAAGGGAGCTGGCAGACGGAGCACAGGGCAGGGCAAAGAGGGAGACGAGAACAAGAGAAGGAAAGAAAGAGAGAAGGTGGCAGGAGGACTTCTGAGGAGGATATGGGAAGAGTGACATAGGATAGAAATGAAAAGGAGATGAGAGGAAAAGAGGAGACAGAAGGAGCTTCGAGGATGGCAAAGACAGAGAGGGTGGAGAGGAATGAAGGGAGGAAAAATTAGAAAGAACTGAAAGAGGAGAGGAAGACAGATGGAAGAATATGTACAGACATATACGACATTAGAAGGGAGGGTAAACAATAAAATTAAGGACAGAGAGAGGGGGAGGAAACGGAAAAATAGCGAAAGAAGCTGGAGTGGAAAGGATGAGAGAAGTTGAGAAAAGTGGAAGACATACATGTATTAGAGTGGGCGTAACGGAGAAGAGGAGGAGAGAAAGATGAGAAACGCACTGTGAAATCTCAAATTGCTTCACGCTCCCTACAGTATATTCTTTTCCTGCATTTAGAAGTCAGGGTGGAGAACCTGAGAGTGAAAAGAAAGAAATACAGTCGAGGGTAGAAAGCGAAGAGCGAAGGCAGTGAAAGGAGTCGAGGAGTTCTTAAGGCTGTCTGCACGTCTTCCTGTCTTTCATTCTCGCGTGTCTTCTTTCTTGCACTCCTTCTGTTGCCGTCCTTGAAGCGAAGGTGGAACATTCAGTGCCGGTGAGGAGAGACAAAAGACGACACATCACACACACACACACACACACACACACTCACTTTATATGCACACAAATACAGACACGTGCACACAGAAAGCAATATATACAGTACTGTATGCTAGGGGACACATCCTGTATTACATAAACAAACTGACATGTGTTGCTGGAGATGCTCCCACACAAACACACGTACTTTCTCTCTTTGTCATTCTTTATGTTTTGTTTTCTTGTCTTTTCCCTGTGCTTTCATTAACTCGACCCTCTCCGTTTCTCTCTCAGATTGCCTCTCTCCCCTCTACTTTATCTTCTCTTTTGGATTTCCTCCCAAAACAAGCCCATATTCTTCTAAATGGGGCTTTTCTTTGGTTCTCTCTGTCCCTCTATCCCTCAACATGGCTTTTGTCCTGCTGCACAGATCCATTCATTTTATGTCTATGAAAAACCCACACCAGGACAGTCGTCAAAGCAGATTACTCATGTACAGCACATTCTGTGGATAGCTATTTATTTTCTTTTATTTTTTCCCTCTTATAGTGCCAACCACCCACAGACAGGGTGAGGTACAAGCATACCACCAATGAAATACAGACAAGCATTTAAATAGAGAGGAATACAATGCAAACACTGGGAGATGTGTTATTTATTTATTTCAGCTTTATTTAGCCCAGCAAGCGCATGATTTCTACTTTCAAATAAATCTTGCCAAAGACTATTTGACCATTGTAAAGGGAAATACCACAGAGGTAAAGAATTAAAGTAGGCTATTACTGCTCTGGCCATGTTGTTGCAGAAAGAGTACTAATATGAAGTATGAGAAGTGCTGTTTATTTACGGTTTCTTAGTGGGAGTAAAAGTGTTACTTTAAAAATGTACTTGTTAAAAAGTAACATGACTACAGCAAGCATTTACAGCCACACTAGCATCTCTGAGAAGCTGATCTTAGGCACAGCTGTGCTAAACTAAATGCTAATGTTGGCATGCTAACATGCTTACACAGTCACAATATTGCTGATGATAAGCAGGTATGTTTGTTCACCATCTTAGTTTAGCGTGTTAGCATGCTAACACTTGCTAATTAGCATTAAACACAAGGTACAGTTGTGCAGTACTTTGGTTATAAACCAAAAAAAAAGTCAAGTCAGGGGAGCACCCATGTCAGTAGGCTAGGATTGTCAGTAGGCATCTGTTATTCATGCCTTCATAACGAGTTGGTTAGATCACTGTAATTCCTTGCTCTCTGGCAAAAATCACTCTCCCGTCTCCAGCTCATCCAAAACTCTGCTGCCAGGATCTTGACTCGGACTAAGAATCAGGATCACATTTCACCGATCCTGGCTCCTTACACTGCTGCTTTTGGAAGTGATTTTAAGATATTTTTTGATTACTTACAAAGCAAGAGAGAGGCCTTGCCCCAAGTTATTTAGCAGATCTTGTAGTGCCCTATGTCCCTTCCCACTCACTGAGATCCTCGGATGTATCGTTCCTGGTTGTTCCTAGGTCCAGATTTATACACAACAGTGAGTGTTTGCAGTTAGGGTGAGGAGATCAGGGCTGCAAACTCTGTCTCACTTTTAAAAACCCACTTTTTTAAAACGGCCTTTCAGTGGTTCCATTTATGTTTTATGTTATTTTAGGTCACTTTACTCTCATTGTATCTTCTAAAGTATTTAGTTTATATTATTTTATTTCATTTTATTTTTTTGTTTTAAATGTGTTCTGTTTTTATTGTAAAGCACTTTGTAACTGTGTTTTGAAAGGTGCTATATAAATACACTGTAAAAATGATAACTAGTAATTGTTGGTCTCAATAAAGTTTTCAAATTAATCTGACTCAGAAATGAAGCTTTGCCATTTGCAACTAACAAAAACGTGTCTGTACAGTAGACTTCTCTCTATTGTTGCCCTAATAAGGATTTTCAAAACAGTATAACAAGGATTTTTGAGTTGAAATTATGGCAAACACATTTCTCTTGATGGAAACCCCGTAGACGACTGCAACGCGTCTACGGGGTGGTCTGAGCCCTGTAAGCGTGGAGGTGGTCGGACATTTTGTGGACAGAAACTGGACGCCAAAGTTGGACGCAAAGCAAGCTGAGGATTCTTGCCTAAGCAGGTAAGTGTGTTTTTTAATAGACAAGGAATGTTAACAGTAAGGTGCACTCTACTGACTGAATTTGTACAACTAAGTTAGCCTACCAAAGTTAGCCTACCAAAGTTAGCGCTGTTAGTACAGATGGCGTTCTAAGGACAGTTACCCGCAGTTACCCCAAAAAATAATTCTGCCACAAACACAAATTTATGTTCAAGCATTGAGGGCGGTTAGAATGCGTTTTAATGGGATTATTGCATAAAATTTGTTAGGGGAGAAAAGGATCCACAGGTGCGCTGAGGTCATGTGCGTAGCGAGTACGCGGTCGAGAGAGAGAGAGAGAGAGAGAAAGAAAGAGAGGGCGTGCGTGCGTGTGACGGTGAGGCTGTAGAGCGGAGTGGGGAGTATGAAGTGCAGTATAGCGTTAGCTGTGAACGTAGCCGTGCAGTGTATGTACAGTCTAGGCTATTTGTCAGTGAATAAATGCTACAACTAAAGACCCAAGCCAATGCATTTAAGATTTTAAGATGGCGCAGACTTTGAACAAGACAGCTACCCAGGCATTTTCTGTGCAGAAAAACTCTTGACAGTGTTGTTACAATCACATTATATTGTTTTGTTGATTGTGTTGTTCAGATATCTGAAGAATTTCATTGGATCACCAGCAAAGACCTCCTGGGGACTTTCAGTGCATCCCTTGACAAATATGTGCCTCGCCTGCTGAGACTGTACCGGGCTAAGAAGGGGGCTTTTGGTCAGAAAATGGAAGACCTCCTGGAGTGCCTGAAGCTAAAAGCATGCAAAAGTTGAGTAAAAATGGCATGTCTTCACTTCGACCTCCAAACCTTGAGCACTTGCTGTGTTCAACAGCCCAAGGTGGCCGTGTCCATCAAAGCCTTTTTCTCTAGTTGAAAATATTATGTGTTCCTTCGCCTGGGATTTTTAGTGGAGCATGAATATACTTTTCTCATTACAGAGACATAAAAAAATGTTCACTGTAGCAAAAAGCGCTTTGATGGGCATGTGTCAGTAAAAATGGATGTTACCAGTCATTGCTTGGTGTTCGTAGTTGGTGGCATTTGATAACTATAAAAGTGTTTTTAATTTGTAAAAGTAGAAAGTAAAATTGTCCGCAGGATTGCAGTGTTTTTTTTTGTTTTGTTTTTTTTACTTCAGCATGTTACTGGGGTCTGGTCTGTGCTTTATCCTCATTACTATAAAGGATTTCTGATTTTGCAATTTGTATAAATTCCCGTTGGCACCATACTAATTGATATGCTTGTGTGTTTTCCACTGGATACTCTGGACATCGGACATTGTGTCTCATCGAAAGACAGCAGCACTGAGAGGCCTGCCCATTGTTTACGGTAAGTAATAGTAACTGTAGGAAATAGACATTAAAAATGCAAGTAATATAATCTCATAGTTAATCCTTTTATGCATAATACATTTTGTGGAAGATTTCATTTTGTGCCCAGAGATGTTTTAAGGATGAGTTCACCCAAAATGAAAATAAATAAAAAAATAAAAATACGCCTCCTCCAGTGCAGTTTCAGTTCAGAGAATTTTGGTGTGAGGATTGGAGTTTTCTATGACTTTTTGCCCCCTTTTTTCTGCTGAGGGGCAACAGCCAACCTGAAACAGTTGGCCATTGTTGGCTGGTGTTCTTTGGCAGAAAATACTTCTTAACAAAACTCGTCACAACAAGGTATTTACTTCAGTACTGTACTTTAGTACAAATTCAAGGTACTTATTCTTTACTTGAGTATTTACATTTAATGCAACTTTTCTATTCCACCACATCTCAGAGGTAAATATTGTACATTTGTGTGACAGCTTTAGTTACTTTACAGATGACAGTTTTTCATCCCCTTCCTGTCCAGTGAAAACCACGTATCTCCAGATGTGTTGATGCTGAATGTTTGTGATAAACTGAAGGATTAAGTGTTCCTTTATGTGTTGAGAAAATTCTCCTCCTTCTTAAGCTAAATAAACTATTTAAACCCTCCTTGGATCAGCTGGAAAATGCATCATCACAAAGCTGAAAACAGGCTGTTTTTCTGACTTTTTAGAGATACGTAGTTCTCACAGGACAGCCAACCTACCCAACAGTATATAAAGTAGTTAAAATGAGCTCAACCTGAAACATCTACAGCAGGAAAATGCAACATACACATTAATGCAGCAGTAATATTAATCCAGAAACATCAGATATAACAGTAACACACTGACAGGGAACATTTTACTGCACTATGACGACTTTTACTTTTGATATTTTAAGTACATGTTGCTGATAATACTTGCATACTTTTACTCAAGTAAGGTTTTGAATGTAGGACTTTTACTTCTAGTTGAGTATTTTCCCAGTGTAATATTAGTACTTTTATTTGAGTAAAGGATCTGAATACTTC
>NTHP01000137.1:904088-916626 GCA_003416845.1 Oplegnathus fasciatus | reverse complement strand
CTATCTATCTATCTATCTATCTATCTATCTATCTATCTATCTATCTATCTATCTATCTATCTATCTATCTATCTATCTATGTCCCTTTTCTCCCTTGCTCCCACTTCCCCTCTCCTCCCCCTCTTCCCTGCTTGCTGCCTCTCCCGTCCTTTTATTCCTTCTCTGAAATGTATTACTGTCATCTAGTGTTTAAAAAATGAACCACAGCAACACTGTCTTTGATCAGTGGGATGGGCAAGCCCGTTCCTCTCCTCTCCTCTCCATCAACAATAACAGTAAAGCTTCATTTGTGATAACATTAAAAGGATTTTGCAAAGTTTTAGTACGTTTTTTTTGCGGTCTTTGAAGGTCTTGTAGAAAAAGACCATATTGCATAGGAAATAATTAAAATTCTCTAGGGTGTGCCCGAAAAGCTTATTGTACTTGCTCAAACACCAGCTAACCCCCATAATATGCAGGTCTCGCTCTAGTTAGCTCCAGTTTAAAAATAAATGGTGATGAAGCATAAAAGACACCCACTAAGCACTACACATGATATTAACACAGTAAATGCTTTATATCTTATACATGTAGCTGTACAGCCCAGCTTTACCAAATGTTGAGATTAATGAGCAACATGTAAAAAACATTAAATATCAAATTATGTTCTTGAGTACGAGATAATTCTGACTTTTTGTCACATATTGTACCTCCGAGGATGTACTCATTTGTAGCTATTTACTTTAAACTACAGATGCCTAATAAACTTTCCTTTATCCCCCCCTTGTAGAAAAAATTCCTCAGTGTAATAGAATAAGGTCAAGGTTTAGGAAAAACAACGATGACTTAACCTGAATTCGTCAGCCATGTTTGTTTAACAATATTAAACCGAAAGCATCCAGCATGTGTATAAGAAAATCAGTGAGTTTGATAACTTCCTGGTAGAAAAAAAGGCTGTGTTTTATGCAGACGCAGGAGGCATAGTAGAAAACACATTAGCACAATACCACGATAGCTTATGTACGGACATTACTAGAATTTAGAAATAAAACAATGTGATGGTATTTGAATGCGATTGTCATTTGCAAAACTTTTTCAACAACACACCACATTTTAATAGACATCTGTTGGCTCTAACTTGGTAATATGACAGATGAATTCAAATGAGGAATTCCAGCTACTTGTGGTAATAAGCCTAAACCAGACTACACACAGTTAAAAGAGAAATGACCTGCGTGTGTCCCAGAGCACTCAAGCAAATTATACCCGACAGTAGACTTAAGTAAATTGCAGTGATATCTTATTAGATGCCTGCAATGTATATAGGCAAAACTTCACTTATAATTACATGATTTTACAATTCTACAGTTAACTATCAGCACACCTGTTTTTTGTCTGAAAAATGTGATGTGCGTCACCACGTGACGCATTTTCTAGCCAAAGCTGTCAATCATTCTAGTTTGTTATCTGCCTTTGGCATCTCATGATGACGTTGATGGGAAATTGTACATTGAGTGCTGGCCAATCCATAATGCAAGTTACTGTGCATTTTGTGACACACCTCTGCTTTGGGTAGAGGGCATTTCCCAACACCCTGAAAACATTGCCCAACATCTCACTGAGAGGGAGAAAATACTTGCGGAAACAACATGTAAAGCAGCCCCACGACGATTTATGGTGAGAAAGTTCTGGGTGAAAGGTTTCAGGTTTTGACAAACTTGTGTTTGGATCTGTTTGTCTTGCCTGGTCTTGTCTGAAAGTGATTTGACTGAGTGCTTCTCTCACTGAGCTCTGAAAACAACAAACAGGTTGTTAAAATGTAAAGATTATTATAAAATTGCAATGCTTTGATAACCTGAACAACATGACAGTGATTACAGTTATTATTTTAAATGAATACAAATACAAATGTGTGGTGTTGTGTCTCCATACGCCTACTCCACAGGCTCCCCTAGCAACAGTCTGGCTTTATGAGTTATAAGACAGATCTCATTGTGTGAACAGCAGGCCCAGCTGTCTTATTGTCAGGTATGTGAAGGTTAATGCTACTTTTGTTGGGAGAACTATTAATATAAGGGGAGCGATTATTGCATGCATTAGCCCGAGTTTCACTTCACTACTTTTTAACATCTGCGGTAGCTGATGATTATCTGTAGTGACGTGGGAAATTAAAATTACAAATAAACAAAAATGAAGAATGTCAGCTTCAAGGGCTTTGTGTTATCATAGAAAAATCTGGATCATGTATGAGAGATGTTAGGAAAGGAATATAGTTGTAGCAAATGAAACAGAAGGACTTTTGCTTGAGAAATCAGTGGTGCATATTCAGTGGAGGATGATAGAATATATGGAGTGACTCTGTTAATCGGACTCGAGCAGGAAGATTATTCCACCACAGGATTTGGGAGCGGGTGTGGTGATGACCAGCCTGGTGCAGGGAAATTGGAGCCAAGCAGCCAGTCGTGACAGAATGCAGAGCACGGACTCGTGTGTCTAACCATGGCCTGGAGGTATGGAGCTGCAGATCCCTTCACAGCCATGTGTGCCAACGCCAGGGATTTTAAAGTAGTAAGAGCAGCCACAGGGAGCCAGAGGAGGGAGTGGAGGACGGGCTAACATGAGGGAATTAAGGGAGGTTTGAGGCAAGACAGGCTGCAGTGTTTGGGATGAGTTGTGGGGGCTCGAGAAAGTGTTTGAGGGGGCCGGCTACAAGAAAACTGGGGTAGAGGTACTGTGACTTGGAGCCCTGCAGAGTTCCTGCAGAGGATACATCTGGTTTGATAGATGTTTTAGAGTGTAAACCTGCAAGATCAGATGGTAGACGTAATACTTTTAAGAATGACATTAAAATCCAAGGCAGCTAGAGCAGAAATGCGGTTTGATCCATAACCATGTGTTTATTTGAATGAATAATCTATTCAGTTTTCTTTAGCTGATGTCTTCTTCTTTCCATATGCTTGTAAGTGAGGAGAAGAAACATATGCATATCAAAATAAAATGAGCCTTCAGGACAGAAACAACTGTTATCTGCCAAAACTCAGTTATGGCTTCAATGCAGGTTGGTTACTACAGCCAACAAATTAGCTTAATCAACCACTTTTGCAACCGATTTACAGATTCTCAAACCTCTTTGTTTGTTCTGTCTTTATTACATGACAAGAAATGGGTATCATCTCAAAGCATAACCACAGCACTGTACTTCAGTTGGTTCAGCTTTACAATTTCTTTATGGGTTCACAGTTAAACCTAATCGGCTTCACCAACTTTGGGTCTTCAGATCGAAGTCGCTGTTGTGACTGTAGAATCGTTCATGGTGGATAGCCATTGCCAGTTTTTGGACAAAAGACGCAGTACAAATTATTAGTTAATTCAATCTATTCAGTGCTTCATTTGCAAGCATGCTGGCTAAGCTGTTAAATTGACCTATTAGCATCTAATAGGGCTGAACCATGCAGTTGTTGCATTGCACTGGAGGGGAAAGCACTGTTGGCTCTAAAATGCAAGTTTTTACAACAGTGAATCAACATGGGACTGAATAATTTCAGAGACATGGTCTTTTTTTTAACTGGTTGCCATCGTGCATTAAAGGAAGAAAACTAAAGCACATGGTGCTGTCTGGGCTTACCTCTGGATGTCTGGTTTAATGAAGGTGGGATCAAGCCATTTCGGAGAGTGAGGCCATGTCAGTTTGTGTAAGCTGATTGTGCATACTAATTAAAGCTTGTGTAGAAGCTCAATGAGGCGTGAAATACTGTATGTAGCCAGTCTACATGTTGCATTATTAATTATGTCATATCCATCATATCATAATGTCCATCTGAGTGCTGTTTTAACTTGTGACAGACAGGTATCAGCTGTCAAACGAAGGCTGGCAATATTTCGTATTCTTGCTATTGTCAACACATTCCATGAAAAGACCAAAACCAATGATGTGTTAGTCCATCCCTCAAAACTTTCCCACCTCCCTGCCCTATTAATGGCAGTCAGCCCCAAGCCCATTCGTTTCTACTGAAAACAATGTTTAAGATTTTTTTAAAAATGGGTTATGAATACATACTTTTGTTTTTTTTTAAAAAGGCCAAATAATGTCCTAAAAAACTGGGCACCTTAGTTTCTAGCAAACATTACTCAAACATGAGTAAATAGTGCATGAGTTGGGGACTATTTTCAGCTGCGGATTTGGTGCTCTAGCAATTATTTACAGCAGCAGGATGGTGCCCATGCATATTGTAATAAAGGAACATGTCAGCCAGTGCATTGGTGTGGCTCACTGATGTGTTTCAAGTGTTTTTGAACAACAATGGAGCAGCTCTATGGCACAGAAGAATAAGCTTTATCAGACTTTGTCCACACAGGCAATGCTTGTTACCAGGGTCAATACATTGCTTTTGTTCTTTTCATGAGATTTGTTGACAATAACAAAAAAAAGAGAATATCACCAGATTTATCCTTTAATACTGGATCGCACCATCAGAACTTTTATAGTTTAAAGCTATCATTATGTTCTGCACAACCTTGCAACAACACAGAACTAACACTGTATACAAGCCTCTGATATTCCTTCCTCATATCACCAAAGTCCCGCAATACTACAAATCTAGATCTCACACTTGAGCTATGAGGTGCACTGCTGGGACAATCCAGAGCGATGATTGCCTTCTTGTCTGTAGATTGTGTGGTAGACGGATAGAACAAGTGAGCATTTTACACCATAGTGTGCTGTTCTCTACACTATATCACTTTTTATTTCACTGCATTAGCACCGTATATGTGATTTAATGTCCATTTTTATTCGATTTCATTCAACGTTATTTGCTCTGTTAGAGCTTTTGTTTCCCTTAATGCCTTTAGTTTAGAACACACACACACACACACACAATCTTTATCACGGTCTCTTCCCTATCGCACACACAATCTTTCACACCCACACACATCCGCAACCAGGCGCGTACATAAACCAGCTCCACTGAGCTGGTAGCGTACTATTTCAGCAGCCTGCTGTTTTGTCAACGTGAGAACCTGAAATAGAGATACCCTGCTTTCCATGGAGATACACCCATGGACACATTAGCCCACACGCACACCGTCACCGACATGAGGATGCTCGCGCAAACACACACAGACCTAAACAAACTTAAGGATGGAAGGCACGCAAACACACTCACGCAGACCTCTCAGATGAGAGTGGATACCTACCTACACACAGGGACACACATTTAGTGCACGCACAGAGATGAAGTGCATGCAGTTGGATTTACTCATACGTGGGAGCAGAATTACAAACACACAACACAAACACAAAGCTCTGAGCTTGGATGAGATAAACATGTATTGAGATTCTGGCTGATAAAGCTGAAGATAACAGCGGAAAATGGACCAGTTCCCTTGACATATAAATCCACACTCGCACACACACACACACACACATAAGTGGAGTGGATAATGACATGTGTGGCACAGATTTCGGGTGAGCATTTTAAGTAAAACAGTGTAGTAAGCTGCCTTATGCTGTAGAGCCACTCCACTGACAACTTTACCAGCATGCTCTGCATTTTATGTTTCCATGTTAGTGGCCTCCCTTTGTGCTGTGCTCCCAGCCCGTGGAGCTTTTAAACCACTTTCACTCATAACCCCAGAATAATGCAGCCACATTCAACCTGCATTTGACACATTTATATCAGAACGCTGTCGCAGGTGGATGCGTAATTGTTGCTGTTCACACAAGAGCGAGGTTTGCAACTACGCTCCAAACAAAAGCACTTCGCCAGACCTAATGTAATTACATTTGCTGGACGGAGGTGTCAACTTTCGGTTCGTTAAAAGCAGTTGCTGCAGTGTTTGCCATGAAGATACAATATGACAAACAGTGCTGAGGAGCTGGTGTAATTTCATAGTTTCTTTTCTTTATTTGGTCTCCTTGTGGAAAGTTAATGCTAAAACCAACACTTTTGAATACTGTTCGAATGTCTCTGCAGCTGAGAAGAAGAGAATTTATGCTTGACAGGCCTAGTATTCCTGTAATCCCACAGTTATTATACAACACATGTTCCTACTAAAGCCGAGCAGTGTAAGCCTTGGGGGAAGGGTCGATTTCGGGTAATTCCAATTTGGCCAGTTTGTGATGAGCGGTTCAGATTAACCGCAAACACAGAGTGAACCTATCAGTCACACATCAAAGGTGATGCCCGGGGGGATCAGTACTCTGTTTTTGGATACTTCCCCAATCACTATGCAGAATCAAGTGTTGGAACCAGAAAATAAACATGAAAAAATCAGGTAGATGTTAATGGCCACCCATTTAGTTACAGATTTCCATTTAGTTTTAAAGGACATTCTTGGTAGATATTATGTGATGGTGTTGTTTTGTGCTGATGCTGGTGTATTGCGAGCCACTAGTTGCACTTTTTCAATGAGCAGGGGAAGTACATTTATGGCCTGTTTGTCCCTCGGGCCTCCCACACACCAGCATAGATGAGTAAAAAGCCCTGAAGGAAGGGTTTCAAGGGTTGATGCTGGCATCGTTTCAGTAGGGAGATAGGATGGAGATGTGAGGCTGGTGCTGGTACAGAGTCTTGAGGTTGAGGGTGGATGGCGGCAAACAAAGCCCTAGACAGTTTCCTGAAGCAGCAGCTGTGCAGACTGACTTCCATGAAAACTGCAAGTGATTGGCAAGGACTTGCCCCAGCAAAAAAAATCTGAAATCCCGGCATAATGTCTCTCAGTGTTTTGGGTTTTAGTTTCGGAAGTGCCACGAGATGCTGGAAAACCCCAACTTCCCCAATAGATAACGTTCCTCAACAGGTATACATACCTAACCTCACTTCTTCCTTTGTGCAGCTCAGTAGTGATTATGAAATGTATTTTTCCACAGGAGAAAATAGATGTTTGGTGTAATTGGTTGACAGGTATCTATCAACAGTGGGTGTTGCTGCTTGCTTGTCTTACCTCAACTCTACCCACTCTCCACCTCATTGCGATAATTCAGATTTTTTACCTCCAAACAACTGCTTAAGTGGCAGCAAAACACACAAGTTCAACCTTAACATCACAGGCACTTCTGGATTTTTATAAGTGCTTTTGGTGCCGTGTGAAGCTGAAGATACTGTTCAGTGACGTGACTCTAAAGAGAGAGAAAACATTTCAGCAATCTCTTAATAAGATACAATCTTATACTCAAATAGCATTTACAGCTTATCAGTATGATATAATAGCTAGTTCACTCTCCTTTGTCAGTGCAAGCATATGTGCTGTTGTTCAGTACACAGCCTCTTTTATTAGTATACTGTCACATACAGATATAAAGGTTGAGGTTAATTAGGCACAAGTGTGTCTCGCTGACCAGCTGAACTACTCCAAGCTCACTCAATTCCTGCCCTATATTCCACAGTTTCCTGCTGTGCAGCTGGACTAGTAAAGCGTCTGGCTTCTTCTGATGAATTTATTTATTTATGATTGGGGGGGGGGCCCTCTACTTAAGTCCATATTCTCTTGTGGATCTCTTTTGCTAAGTGAAGTCACTCATTGAGCCATGGGTGTGTCTGGAACAAAGAGTCTGCTAAACAATGCGATAAATATGCCTCGATGAACAAAGTGATCACTGGCAGAGCAAATGTGTTCATTTACAGTCAAGAGTGTGCTGTGTAGTTAAGATCAAGAGAGCTGAGATACTTTGAGCGTAATCGCGCTTTGATCAAATCACATAGTTATCTTCCAGTATGTTCTTTTGACCCAAATGTTAAATGTGGGTTTCAATAAAATGGAACTTGTTGACGATGTTTATGCTTTCGTGTTACATCGCAGATGCACAAAGCGCAGTCAGAACTCAAGTTCAAAATGGTCACATTTATAAGTTACAGAAGAAAAGATACAGAGCTCTGGGACATTTTATGCTTCCAAAGCTTCTTCCGGCCTTTGCAAACTAAATAATACAATATGGGCTTCAGGCTATTAGTGGTATAGCCTAGAACAAGAATATAAAGTATCAATTTTTGTCATGTTTAATAAATGTAACTGATCTCTTTTATAGTAATATCTAGTAAGTTGCTCCATATTTTATTGCGCGGAAAGTTATTACAGCTGGTAAATGTTTGATAGTGCAAGGTGAATTTTAGAACCCACCCACCACTGAGTCCCATGAGACTCTCTGCTGCAACTTGGTCATTCATCAGGATGACGCCCATGCAATGTAATCATGTGTGGTGGCCAAACCAGTTCACAACCTTTGACACCAGTCATTCCTTCTCACTTTCCCACCTACATGTGCTGCCTGGCTGTCTGATAAAAAAAAAAGAAAAAAAAAGACAGCGCTGGGATTTTTCCAGTAGGCTCCTGGATGTTTGCAGAGGACACTTGTGAAATTGTGTAATGGTTCAAATGTGAATGTGTGGTGAGGAGGTTATGTAAGTGCATCTCTCGCGTCTGATTCATGCGTTCTCAGATCTGCATGAGTGTGTTTGTGTGTTTGTTCAGGAAGGGGTGGTGCTCTGAAAATTGTGGAGTTGAGACACCTTTCTATGCCCCCCAGCGTATAAACACATATCACCAACATTCAAAGTCTTGGAGAGACACTAGCAAGGCCAAGCGAGTGGGTAGAATATAAGATTGAAAAGTGCACACCCACAGAGACACAGGCACATAAACACCTGCAAAACTGCCTGAACAATTTCAGTTTCACTAAGAAGGTCAGAACACAGACGTGCGTGCTGTAGCAATGATTCAGTTCCCCAACGTGGGGAAACACATTTGCCTTTTAAAACCTTGTGTGGGGGAGCTAATTGCAAATCCAAACATGAGCTCTCAGGCTGCTCTCAGTCCAGTTGTGTTTGTTTAGGCAGTCATTTGCTTTTCCGCATTTTTTTGTTCCTAAATAACTTCACATCTAAATTGCTACTTATCTCAATGAGAAAAAAATAAAGAGGAGTCAGAATCACTTCCTGTCTGAAACCTAAATTGAGAACTAAATTGAATACAAAGGTAAAAGAGATGATTTGCTGCTGTGTTGATTAGCTTGACTGTCATGATTCCTGTGAGCAGTATGGCTGTCTTTGGCCCCTCTGGCTAAAAGGACTATTCCAAAGTTTTGTGGAGTTTCAGAGCTTTTGCTATTTCTTGCGTCCTTGTGTCTCTACTGTACACTGAAGATCATTTCCCAGTGCTTATTATGTGATATGTATGTTGAGTCATGACAGTATTTGGGATTTAATAATGGGCTGAATGTGTTTTCATCTAAGGAGGGATCTGACCAGGCAGTTGATTTGTTATCTTAGCCAGAGCTGGCTGCCTGGTAAAGGTCTTTGTGACAAAACATTGTAGAATATTTGTGGCTCTATGGGATGGCAATGTCAGACTGTCAGTTGGTTGGTCGATCCACCACTTTGGTCCAGAATGGAGTATTAGATGGATTGCCATGAAGTATGTTTCAGACATGAACCTCAGCATGAATTTCCAGAAATCTGGTGATCATCTGACTCTTCCTCTAGTGCTGTCATGGGGTCAATATTTTAAAATTACTAATTTGGTTTATGACTAAATGCCTGCAAAACTAATGACATACTTTGTGATAGTGCTAATTAACTAATGTTAGCATGCTAACACGCTAAACTAAGGTGGTGAACATGGTAGAAATTAAACTTGCTAAACATCAGCATGTTAGCCTTGTCACTGAGAGCGTGTTAGTTAGCATTAAAGCACCGCTGTGCCTAAGCTTCACAGAGTCGAAACTTCTGCTTTGGTCTTTTTTTATTGTATGGATCTTTCATTGTTTGTCTTTTGGCTTGAATAAGTTCAACAGGTTCCAGTATGACAATACAATAGTTATTGGCTGATATATTTCTTTTTCACAAGAAAAACCAAAAGAAGCTGAAAGTGGGTAAAAGACTCCTTGTTTCAGTATTGTGTCAGAATTCAAGCTTTTTTTATATGAACTCACAACTGGCAGCTGTTTAACAGCGATAGATTACCTTTGCAGACTGAATTAGAGGGTTGTTTGTTTTCTAATACTGTTTAAATTACATAGGAGTCAATGAGCTGATTCAAAAACATCTTACAGTAAATTGTGCCTCTTTGCTTGAGTGGCATTGGCGTTCTGAAGGACCTGCCAGTCAGCTTAGGTAAGAAATTAACCAGCTGTCCCAGTGATTGTTCCCTGGTTGCTCACTGACTCTGTTGTTTTCATGTATACTTGATTATTGTATGTGTGTGTGAGTGAGAGAGAGAGGGAGAGAGAGAGATATGTTTTCGGTTCCACTGACCTGAACACTACAATCAGTTTACAGTAAACTGTTGTGGCGTCACAGTGTGTGTATTCCTGGATATAGGCGAATATCAGAGGGTGTGAGCATACTGTATTACATGTCTTTATGTGTAAAAGTCTTTGATCTGTTTGCATGTGTGTGTGAGAACAGATACTCTGCTGAACAAGGCTCAGTCACAGAGGAAATAAGAGGGCTTGATTTCCCAAAATGGCCCTGAGTAATAATGATACCTTTGTCCACTGACTTACCGTCTCAGTAGAAAATAGAGCAGGACATAATGACATATATGAGACGCGTAATGGGGACACAGTTCGGTTCACTGAACCAAGAACAAAGAGCTGAAGCTCATTAACACGTATTATAAATCTTGAAGAACTCTAGAAGTTCAACTAGAAGTTGTCATTTATTCAGCTTCATAAATAGTCAAGTGTAGACAATAAGGAGTGCCGTAGGCTAATATCACGCAGATAACCTAGAATAGATTACACAAAAAACAGGCCTGTGGTCAGTTCGTATTTTATCTCCATTCAAGTGTAATTGTCACATCAAACAGCAGGGAACATGCAGTTCACAGTCTGATTTTACATGTTTTTCTCAACAGTTCTGGAAACAAAGAGCCTAAACAAACACAAGGTCAGACAGAGGGACCTTCATCTGCAACTCAAACACACACTACAATCCAAAGTGCACTTCAGTGGAAAACACTTCATTCCCACTAGTGTACAGTAAAATCTTAGCTGACTGAATTTCCATCTCCTGTGCAGCTTTTCTGTCTTGTGCTGTTTAAAACATTTAGACTCCAGCACTGTTTATACAAGGGACATAATTTAGAAAAGAAAAGGCATTTCCACTTATTCCATTTTTATATACTGTTTTTGTGTTAGTGTAATGTGACCTACAGGAGCGATTCAGCAAGTGTGAGTCACCGTGCAGACTGTACAATCTACCAGTAAAAGACTCTGAAACTCTTCTACTGACTTTGAGCAGCAGGTGGCAGCACCACATTAGTGAAACAGACATTAATAGAAAGGATGGAGGCCACAAAATGTAAAGTAAATACACACCTTTCCAAAACATGAAAGCTGTTCATGTGGTTAACGTGTAAAAGCTCATAATGCCCCAAATTAAACAACAGTAACAACAAACAGTGCTGAAAGAAACTAATGTATGTCTTTTGAATAATGTTAATCAGTCGTGCTTGTGTTTCCAGACTGTAAAGCAGAAATAACAGTAATTATAACTGAAGAGTGCAACATTATGAAGTCCCAACATTATGAAGAACAATCAAAGTTGACCTAACTATGTCCTGGACAGACAGATAAGCAGCCAGATAGGAAAACATTTTGTATGGCAAAAATGTCAGAAGTTTCTGCACTTCTGCTTTTCAGATCCACTCCTCCACTAATGTGTTGCATATTCACCACATTTAGTAAGATTATTTTGTTCCGTATTTCTGCTTTAGTCCACATGACCAGGCGACGGGTTTTGTCACAGAAACTGACGCTAACACAGTCAAGTCTGTTGAGGGTGTTGTTGATGAACTCAACTGACTCTTTTAAAGAATATATATCACATTAATTAAAAGTCAATGTACGCCATCTTTTTGTTTTCATGAATTCAGTTTGTGTGAAGTCGGACAGCTTATTGTGTATGTCGGCCTTCCTGAGAGCTTACAGTCCCTGTGACATTTTCAGTCTATTAATAACGAGGCGTGCCTGCACTAAAAAGGTCAATAACCACTTCTGTTGGCAGCTTTTAGGCATGCTGACATGGTTTTAAATATTTTGTTCACCCTGTGCTGCGGCAGAAAGAAGAAGTCTGGCTGAAAGATGTTGTCTTTACTGAATACTGGCAAAAACAATTCCCCACGCACTGTATGTTTTCAGTCACTCACAACATACCGTAACGTGGATATATAAGGTGCCAGAAACAGGTTATGGGTTTATTCAGTTGATAGGAAGGAACACCTGTTACAGCAGCACACCGGCTCCAAAACAAGAGCTGAAATCTGTTTTCGTGGCATGAAAAGAAGAGTAGTTTTGCTTTTGAAGCAGCGCTCCGCCTCAGACAGAGAGGAAATGGAAAGGCTTTCAGAAGAGGAAGTGAGGCCCCTCGGTACGTAGCAGAGGAAGGTTCCAGTGGGGGGAAAGAATGCTATTCAAATTGAATCAAAAGGCTGCTTGGTACATAGTGTACCGTACATGATCACACTCGGGCTCACACGCCCTCTTCTCCCTTTCTCTCAAAGAGCAAAGAAACTCCTGTTTAGCACCTTATTGCTTCACCTTTGGCCCTGCTAGCAGCTG
>NTHP01000137.1:885348-903443 GCA_003416845.1 Oplegnathus fasciatus | reverse complement strand
CCCCCCCCCCCTACCTGCACACCTGTTCCCACTTTCCCCATCAGCCTTGTAGTATACATACCGGCCCATTTCCATTCATTCCCTGCCAGTCTATTTGACTTCTGCTCCCCAGCCTAAGCCTATTTGGATAAGTTTATCTGTTCCTCTCTGCTTACCTGGTTTTGACTTTTGCTTGTCCCTGATTACGAGTAAACGTGAACTTTTACTTTTATCTTGTTAGTCTTACTTCTGGGTTCAGACCCTTTTCTACTGAGCTTTACAAGTCTGTACAAGACGAAGAATAAAAACAACAAATCACCACTATTTCGTGGTTGGGACAAGTAACTTCCTGGAGGCTGCACGGGTTGCTGGGCAACTGGTCACAACCGAGAAATAGTTGAGCACATGACAACTGTAAAACATTTTTATTTTGTTGTTTTTCCACTTATGTGCTAAGCTAAGTTAGCCAGCTGCTTGCAGTAGCTCCATATTTAGTGTACAGACATGCGAGTTGTATTGATCTTACTCTGGGCAAGAAAGCAAATAAGCATTACGCAAAATGTTGAACTTTACTTTTAAGATTATCAACAGTCCAGTGGTGGTTTCTCAGCCCACTGCAAACACCCTCTTTTGTTCCCCATAGGCAGGAGGAGTACTGTGTCATGGTTTCTTGCTATGGCTCAAGTGCAAATGTTTTGATGCAGTGTGTTGTGGTCAGCACTTCACTTTTAACAATACTCAAACACCCCCTCAAACGACAACCGCTATCACACCTTTTTTCAGAGCCTGTCAGATCACGCTCATTCTTGGTATACAGTTTACATGCAGAGGTAGAGTGGAAATGGCTAATGGAAAGGAAGGACCCACTTCTTCCGCAGGGTCAGGGTCTGTATCTTATGTATAAACTGTGGAAAACCACCTACAACTCCCTGACACAATTGTAGTGCCACACGTGGCTGCTCCTGTCAAACCACAAGGTTTCTCAGTACATGGATGAATGTGTTTATGCATTCTAACTGGTAGATTCAGAGAGGATTGTTTGGGGGTTTACCTCAAGTAAACAATGACAGTTATACAGTATTACACCTACGTATAACTGAAATGGCCGCCTTGTTATAATCTGTATGTGTGTGGATGCATTCACGTGTGTCTCTATGTGAATGTGTTTAAAAATACATCCGCCTCATCGTACAGCTGCCATCCTACTTACAGCACTGTGTGTGTGTGTGAGAGAGTGACAGAATGACTGTATATACAGCACAGCATGGTACTTCATATCAGGCAGCTTTTCATTTAGCGCTGTGTGATCCATTGCACATTATGAGGCCTATCATGTGTCTGCTGATGTTCCACTGAGCAGATTGAAAACCTGTCTTCACCTAATGTATTCTCTCTGGACCAGTTTGTTACAAATATGTAATGTGTCATTCACTCTATTGCCATGGTGAAAATAATATTTGGTAGAAGGAAAAAGAAAAAAAAAAACACCAGTTATTGATTAACCACAAATAACTGAAATATCCAAGCTTTCTCAATATTACATTCCTCTTTAAACAGCAGGAGATTTGTGGCGTTATGGCACAAGGAAGGAGCTCTGCTGAACAAAAGGAAAACAGATGTTGTTTGCTGCAGGTTCAAAAATGTGAATCATAAGCTAAAACAAGACAAAAGAAATGCCTTTTAAAAGTTAAGGGCAGAATACGTAATAAGTACCATCATTCACACAAAATGATTTACTGTTGAGCCAGTCATTATACATGTAATGACACGTGCTGTGAACGGGTGGCTGTGAATATGACACTATTCAGAGCGAAACAATTGAGTCACATTGTGTCTGCACTCTGTTCAAAATTCTCGCTACATATATGACTGTATGCTTTCAATCTGACATCTTTACACCACAAGTAAGAGGGGCTAACAGACATCTAGAAATGTGCTTAAACACTGTCAAACTGAAATTCATTCAACAGTGCAGGTCTTCTAGTGTCAGATATGCAAATGTATATATAGCTTCTCTTTTTATAATGTCTTTGCTGGTTTTTGCAAATCTGGGTTGTTGTCAGAAACAATCAAATTTGTCATTTCTGTGTTGCCATGATACCTACTTCATATTCTGTGGCTTCATCAGGGCAGCAATGGCCGGCCAATAGATAGCATGCGTATGATGCCTTATGAGTCAGCAACACTTTAAGTTACTTTAATATGTTTGAAATGAGCAGATAGGAAGTTCTTGTCTTTACAAGTATTCCAGTATAAATATAACAATGGAAATGTGGCTACAGTACACCAAGAGACACTAAGGGTGCTTTCACACCTAAGCTGTTTGGTCCGTTTTAATCGAACCCTGGTGCGTTTCGTCGGATAGTCCGGTTCGTTTGGGGTGGTGTGAAAGCTCGTTCGAACTCTGGTGCGGACCAAACAACTGAACTCTGGTCCGCCTGAAAACGGGGGGTCTCGGTTCGCTTCCAAGTGCACCAGAGTTCAGTTCACTACAGGTGAGAACGCGATCTGAACCAAATACAGGAAGTGACCCAAAAAACAGTGCATTGCGGGTGATTACTTTCAAATCCATAGCTTATTATGACCATACCTCGCCTGTTGTCTGTCTAACAAGGACAACACATCATAATCCTTCTCTCTCATCAGGGCCTGCCTTCCCCTTCTCACAACCTCCTCCTTAACACACCTACATTTGTTTCATTGCAGTATTTCATAGTACAAAGTGATGCATTTTAATGCGCCCCATAATGAATTGGAGGAAAAAAAGATTAGCAGAGCTGCACTTTGGCTACTTGCTACACACCAACATTGCATCTGTGTGTAAGCATTTACCCCACCCTGGTAAATAATCAACAGGCATCACTGGTTAAAGGATATAATTAAGTTGCAGTGATATTTAACTGATCCGTCCTAATAAAAGCATCACCTGGTGTTCGGAAAATACATACTAGTCATTCTCACACTGCTATACTTTAAATGTTTCCGAACCTTTCCCGGTTCGCTGCAACATACCGTGAAGATTATTCAAAAAACATTTTAGATTTTTGATAGATTTCTGTTGACACAGTAGCCTGTATGTTATATATGGGTTAAAAAGACTTGAAGTAAACTTTGAACAGACTCTCCAGACTAATTGTCGTAAATTATGAGGTGATTCAGACAAAGTCTGTCTGACTTTTGGGATCATAAAGCACTTCAACATGGATGGAATAAAACAATAAACCTGTGAACTTCACCCACTCATTGCTGCACGCACACACACACACACACACACTGACACTTAGCCTGACGTCAGCCAAACTTCGCTGCACATACTCACACAATGTAATAAAACACGTACATACACTCACAAGAACAGACATACGGTATAAACCCTCTGAGATACACTTTCATTGGTCAAATGACTAAACAAATCGTACATGGACTACCGGGAACTTACACAATACACAAACACACTAACTTCTGCACACTCAGACTAACATGTATGGTGAATCAGGTGACATAATAAAACACACAACCTCGTGCAACCACAAGCACCGAGACTTAACAAGAAAGTGTGACTGTGTCAGCAGAGTCTTTGGCCCAAAGAGAAACCATGTTAAAATTCCTAATTTGTCTTTCTATATTTAGCACCCAGGGCCAAGCATCACCATCTAACTGTCATCACTACAGTTTTATTTAATTATAATAATGTTTAAATAACAGCATCCAATTGAAGGCCAGACCTTTATGGAAAAAAAGGGGAAGAAAAGGTGGGAATAATAGGTAATTGTTACTTTTGCACAATGGAAACTGTAAAAACACACAGTATATGCACACTTTCCCTTATAGACTGTTGTGAACAAGCAAATCCACTCATGAACTAAAAGAGTTTTGTGTTAACAGCAATTAGTTCATCTTTTTGGAGTTGTATTTTAACCATTTTGGTTAAAAAAATGGTTCCCACTTCTCCAAAAAAATCCCCTTGCCACAATCTTAAATCTTACTTCTTTATGTTTGAGTTTCTCACATGTTGCTGACAGGTCATGACTGCTGTCACTTCTCTCCGACAGTCTGGAGTTGGGACCTTATCACACATTGGGATGCAGCCAAAAATGCTACGTGCTTGATAGTTTTGCCCCGTAGATAAGTGCAGCGGCAGTTTCCGGTCTTACAGTATGTGGTTCAGTTTTTGGCCAGACTCCATTTTTGAGCAAAATATTAACCTCAATGTGTCAGACTGTTACAGGAATATGACAGACGATACTTTACTTGTGCCCTGGGAGGTATTAGACACATAAAGATATAAAACAAATGCAAAATCAGCATGCAAAACACTACATGTAAAAATAGATCAGTACTGAGCTGACTTTTATTTCAAATTATCTGGTTTCATATCAACATATCAAGCAACTTAACTCAATGGAACTATGAAAGCTCACGCCAGTAAATTCCTTCCATGGTTCTGATTGGCCAAGATAGAAATCCTGTTTCCAAGATCAGTTTCTCCCTGTGAGAAAGCAGACACACACTCTGTTTTATCGTTGTTAGATCAACACACAATTACACACACATAAACATGTGAAAAACATACTATAACAAAGTCAAATGCAGAGACTGATAATCTATAGTAATGTTATTGTCCCTTTCTCCCAACTTGCTCTGTAGATGTAATGTGATGTGTGTGTTTGTGTGTATATGTGTCTTTGCGTGTGTTTTCGTCACAGTTTCCTCCTACACACAACACACAAACACACACAACGTGACCCTGACCATCAGCTAAAAATGAATATAAGAGGAAGTTAACCTTTAAAAGTGCTTCCAATACAACAGTTCTGCAATTTGATTATAAAACCGGGCTTTGCAGCACACAAACACGCATTCACGCTCACACACTTTTGATGAACTGAGTTATTTATACATATTAAAATAAATGACATGAGGAAGCTGCTACTTGACAAAATTTCCATAAGCAGTTGTTGTTTCCTGAACGCAGCTGTGACAGGACAAAGTCCACTCGCTGTCCGTGGCGGCTGAGCGGCACGTGGCTGAACATTTGTAGCAGGGAAGGACATTTAATACACAGCAGTTTTGAAAAATTAATACGCAGTATGACAGCATACCATTGGCATGACTAGGCAGTTTGTGAGTAAAACATCATCAAGGTTCATGAAACAGTATTAAACCGTATTAGAGCTTACATCATTAAAAGACAGATTATCATTATAAATTCTGTCTTAACATTGCCAATACTAATACTCATGTCAAGAAATAGCCACAGTGTTTATTGATTTTATTTTGTCAGAGTACAGTGCAATTAGATAAGAAACAAAACTAACCCTGATAAAATTAGAGGTGTTCAGTCAACAAGTTCTCAAATTAAAGGTCAAAATACGTTGTATATCCATGCCCTCTAGAACGACAGATAGAAGAGTTTTCTGATCTCAACAGGGTGACATGATTTGTCTGTACCTTCTAAAACCATTAAAATCACTGTTGAAAGATAAATCTAGGATGTGACAACACCACATTTAAGGTTTGGTTAGGTTTAGGCACAAAAACGACTTGGTTAGGTTTAGGGAAAGATCGTCTGTTTGGCTTTAAAATAAGCACTGAGTTAAGGTTAGAGGGGCCTCTTTGTCATGGTGACAATAACAAACACGTGGTTAAGGTTATGGAACTTTCATGGTCCTGCTTAAAAAAAGCAACATTGACAGTTGGTTTGAAACAGGAAACAAACAGCAATCTTGTGTGTTAAACTTAGTTGAGCCCGACCTCCTCCCCATGTAGATTTAGTTGCTGTTTAATAACGTCACCTTACTTCCTCCTTTGCTCCAGTAATAATTACGACGACCACTACAGGGCTTTGTCACTTGAACTTAAACATACAGACAAGTGACAAATTAAAGGAAAATCCAACATAAAGTGTTTTAGTAAGGTGCTGGGCCACCACGTACCACCAGAACAGCTTCAATGCGCCTTGGCTTTGATTCTACAAGTCTCTGGACTCTACTGAAGGGATGAACACCATTCTTCCAAAAGATATTCCCTCATTTGGTGTTTTGATGATGGTGGTGGAGAGCACTGTCTAACATGTCGGTCCAGAATCTCCCATAGGTGTTTAATTGGGTTGAGATCTAGTGACTGCGTAGGCCACAGCATATGATTCACATCATTTTCATTCTCATCAAACCATTCAGTGACCCCTCATGCCGTATGAATGGGGGCATTGTGATCCTGGAAGAGACCACTCCCATCAGGATAGAAATGTTTCATCACAGGATAAAGGTGATCACTCAGAACAACTGTGTATTGATTTGCGGTGACCCTTCCCTCTAAGGGGACAAGCGGACCCAAACCACTCCAGCACTCCAAAGCATAACAGAGCCACCGGATCCCCTCACTGTAGGAGTCAAGGATTCAGGTTTTTCCTTTAATTTATTCCTTTTAATTTATGTATGTCGTTTTGGGGAACTTGCGGAAACAGCTAATGCTGTCTACAAATCTTTAACAGTGAATCTTCAAAGTGAACCGACTACGCTTAATCTACTGACCAAATCAGTAGCTTTTAGTAGAGGAGCTCCTCACTGGTGACCGAGGGCACCTAAAAACAATCATAATGTGACAACTGTCGCAAATGGTTGGTTGCTGAGTTATTAATCTTATAAACAGTGCTTGTATAGGCTACTTTTAGTTTTACTGGACTGAACGTGACAGCCTGGACAAGCAACAGACTGGTTGTACAACTGAACTGAAGTCAGTCAGAATCAGCACTGAGCGTTGAGGTGGAATGAACGGTGACATGTTCACTTACTGTTACACGTACTGAAGTACAAAAGAAATATATAAGAAAGATGTCAGAAAATATATGACTAAATATTACCAGAGCCTACTAGAACATCAGATAACATCCCTGGCTAACTGCAATGATGTCAAATAGATGGTTAGATTGGTGTGTAAGAGTGTAAGAGTGGTTGAATGAGCCCATTCACTGTTTCCATCATGGAAAAACCGTTCTCCTGCCCAGTTTATACAAGATCACACAGGATCATTATGACTTAACATTACTGCACATTGTATGGCACTAATCTGGAGTAATCCGTGTAATAAAAGATGTCCTGTCAGCTTTTCCATCTCTGTCTAGTCATGTGGGACTTAGTCCGGTGATATCATCAGTTTTGTAGGAATCTTAGAGCAGTGATTCACTATACATGCATGTACACAAACAACACACCGACTACTTTATTTCCTTCTGTGACACATAAATGTGTTTTGATTTTGAGCCAAATCAGTGTGCTTTTTCTCTGCCCTACTACCAGATGGCCTGACGGATACACACCCCCGGTAGGGTGTGTATTAACGAAAGCCAAGCCTGCCCTGTCAGGTGGGAGTCGGCTCTGCTGCGCTGACTGTACGACATGTGTGTCCCTCAGGGGTAAATCTACAGAGTTCAAAAGATCTTATCTTTTTCCCATCTCTTTCAGGTGGAAGTTGGAGTTGAGACTAAGAAACTAAAGAAAAGGCTCAGTGGATTTATTTCTGATTGATAACACTGTTCTCTAGCATCGATTTTATTTTGTCTGAGCCAGAACAGCCTGCGGCACGCACTATATTTAAAGAGGGATGGGATAGATTTTGAACCACCTGAGTTATTGCTGCTGCTTTGCTACAAGCCAGGCGGAATAACAGCCCTGGAAATGTCTTTTAAAAGGTATGCTTACAAAAACAAGTTTGAGGTGCCTAGCTTTCACTTGAATCTGGTAGGTGGAGGGTTACAAACAAACAAGACAATAAGCATAGTCTAGCTGAGGGGTTTGGAGCTGAGTGTTTTGCTCAACAGCGGAATATTTTCTATGTTTTGTGTACTTCTCAACAAGGTTTTAGATCTCCTTTGATCCCAGCTATAAATATGTTTACTTATTTTATATATTAAATGTATTTCACTGTTACAAACAATTCAGTGGCATTCTTTTTTAAAAAAGAGGAGGAATCTTGCTTCCTTAGATTACTATAAAAATATGAGGTTGCATCTGTTGTATCAAATAATATCCTGGCTATAAAAAAATTGATACTGGAGTCTAATGATGCCACATATTTGTGCATGCACTCCATGGGAAAACAGCTGCTCTGTCAGCAGCTCTTTCCTCTCCCTGCATTCAGCACACATTTTCCCTCATGTGACACATGGAGTTCAGTATTTCTTTGACCTAGGTCCAAGAATGTTTGCTTTGTGAGGTCAAGATCAAATTTAGGACACATAACTATACTGTCTAGGCTACAAGATGCTACAAAGAATGTGTTAAGTCTTTTAAGGCCTTCTTCTGTTATCTGAAACACAATCATCTGTGTGTCTGTTTTATGACTGACCTGGCTATGACACTGTGTCACTTTTGCTGACAACAATCACTGTGGCTACAAGTGACAATCACAGCATAATGGTAAATGGAAAAAAACTTGTGTGTGACAGTAGCACAAATATAGAAGAGTCACAAAGTCAGCAAACTGAGTCAGTAATGTCAGTTAGGCAGTAATATTAACATTAGCCAACATTAGCAATTATAAGCTACTGGTCATACTAGACCAAGTACGCTGAAGCAGCAAAACCTCTGAGTGTATTGAAATGAGCAAGAATGTCTTTTATTTCTTATTGATTTAGTTTTCATTTGTTAAAGGGAAAAAAAACTGTTATTTCCTGTTTCAAAAGTTACATAGTCTCACTTTAAGGACTCATTGCGTTTGTGTTAATGCATGACATAATCAGCCTTCTATTGGATATATTATACATTATTATTACTATGAATATATATTGCCACTTAGCAGCCACCTATCCACAGTAGATGGTGCTCCCTTGAAAGACTGCTACATGTTAACTTTCGATTCACATACTGTAGATGAGAGGTTGGATAGAGGGCAAACACCTACACATAGACCCATGCACCCATGTTTCATTGTATTAAAGTGGCGTTCGACTAAAATGTGTTTTTATGTCAGGATGGATCTGTCCCTTTCATGAAGAGTTGGCGCAGGAGGGACGGTAAATGTAGAAATATGACACTGAGTGGTAATGACGGACATACTGTTATTTCATGAAACACATATACAGTAACTGGTACAATACGTGAGAAGCTATACGGTCTCATGTGATGCAGACTCAAATCAAGAGAATGTGGTAATGAGTCACTGTAGTTAGTTCTTTGATGGTACCTATCCTCATCATGTGAGCTTCTGTCACTGCGGTTTGACGCTGCAGAATACGCACACTGGCTCTCTGTAGCATCACAACATGGGGGGGAAAATGAACCGTGAAGTGGTGGGAAACAATGTGTATTATCGGGGCTGGAAACTTTTCTGTAATTTCCTGGTTTCTTGTACTGACTTCAACCTGAAATAAAGTGGCTAACAGTATATATCTATTCTATGATGGCACACAGTTGTTCTGATACGAAAAAAAAAGAGAGCTGAGCCGGAAATCTCAGCTCGTGATGTCATAATCACTGAAGATGGTCTCAAAGGCCTTGAAATCTGCCCCTTCTATCCTGCTTGTCATGTACAAGTCATCACACATTTAGCAGCCCACACACATTTCCAGATAACAGACAAACTGGTCACAGTGACGTACATTCAGTGTGTTGTATTTTCTCCTACACTATATTGAACTTTGTGGATAATCCACAAATATTGCAATTTGTATGGCTTCATGTTGCACTAAATACAACTGCTCCATATAAAAGTTGATTATGTTACAATTTATTACATCATTATATACAATTTTAATAAGAAAGGGTTGAAAATTTTAGATACATAGGCCTATGACCTTTTTATTTTGACTGATTTCATACACAATGTGTACTGTAAATAGTACAGTATAGTACAGTTTAGTTTAGTGGAGTATAGTTTAATATAGTACAGTACAGTAAAATTTAGTTAAGTTTAGTGAAGTATAGTATATTATAGTACAGTACTATTTAGTTTAGTATAGTATAATACAGTACAGTATAGTACAGTTCAGTTCAGTTTAGTTATGTGAAGTATAGTTAAGTATAGTACAGTATATAGTACAGTACAGCACAGTACAGTTTAGTGAAGTATAGTATAGTGTAGTACAGTACAGTACAGTATAGTGCAGTACAGTTCAGTTCAGTTCAGTTTAGTTTAATTTAGTTTAGTGAAATAAGAAAGTATCCATACCTGCATAAAACACCCTTGATAAAGAGTATTAAAGTATTCATAGTATTAGAGAGTATTAGAGACAGAGTTGAAGCAAAGTGGGGGGAGCTGTTAATACTCGCAGTACTGTTCCCACTACTTTAAATCTTAAACACAGGAGTATCATGGTAAATTTAATGAAAATAAAAGGCCATGTTCATTAATTATAAATGTCTCAGCTCTGTTTCTGAAAACGCAGTGCCTCAGTACCCATTGCAACAAAAAAGACATCAAAATCCCTTTTAGCATATTTGTAACAATCTAAAGTAAGGTACGGAAGACTTAACAAAGAGTACAAAGACAAAGATTTTGCACAAGACAAACAACAAATTATACAAAGTGGCTCACGCTGTCCGTGCATGATGGGTATTTAAGCTCACAGGAGAGCCACAGGTCACTTAAAGCCTTTGCAGTATGGAAGCATCTTGTATGTTTTCCTTCTTTCAACACAGTTAGTGGTGATCTTAGTCACGTACTATATGTACTCACATACTCGCCCACATCACTGCTTTATTCTTGTGAATCATGCAGTTCTAGTATTTGTGTGCTCATGACATCATGAGAAAGCCTTAAGTCCCGTCATTGACGTTTAAGGAGCGACCTTGTGGTCACAATACTTGTTTTCTTCACTTCATAGATTAGTGTATGATCCACATATTATGAAAATTGTTCCATATGACAATAGAGTCTTTCCATTTGTCTCCCAGTGTAATTTTAGATATTCATATTGCCAAATAGTCTCTGTCCATGATCATGATCATGATATTTTTAGTGAGTGGAAACAATGTCAGCTGCAATAAAGAAAATAACCATATAGACTGATCTGCTTGGCAACACAGTTGGCAGCCTGGTGGACCAAAACATCACTGTTGAATGTTGTGTGTTTTTCCTATGCTGACCAGCTGAAAAACAAAACAAAAAAATATTGAACAAACTCTCAAGGACAAGAATTGGTGGCGATGATAAAAACTTGGGAGAGGGACTGGGAATGAACTGTAGTGACTTGCCCAACAGATTCCCATTACGTTTTTTTTGTGAAATTCTAAGATTTTTGCCAAACTATTTCCTGCAATAGTCTCTGTCTCTTATTGTTGGATTCTGCTGCTGATACCAGGGTGCCAGTCTTTGTGACGGGGGGAGCTTGAAAAATCATACAAGGGAGATAAAGAAGATACAAAGGCTAAAGAAATGCCAACGAGATCAAGAGAGCAGCTGAATACTGTGCAAGTGTTTCTGACTGAACGTCTGCAATGATTGTAATGCTTGTTGTGGTACATGAACAGCAGCGTAGCCATTTACTCAGTTAAATGTGACAAGCTAGCTTTGCTGCTAATACAGCTAACATTAGGACTCTTGTTTCAATGTCAGAGGAGGAAAGTGCCTATATACATTTACTCAAGTACTGTACTTGAATACATTTTTGAGATATTTCAGTTGAATATTTCCATTTTATGTGACTTTATACCTCTACTCCACTACATTCAGAGGGAAATATTGAACTTTTTACTCAGCTATAGTTACTAGTAATTTACAGATTAAGATCTTACATTAAAAAACATGTGATCAGCTCATAAAATAGGATGCATTGTTTCAGATTAAACCAACCTTTTCGGCTTTTATATAAAAAGCAGTGTCTAGTTGGGGACCCTTGTCATGTCTTAGATGTCAGTCAGTTGTTAGCAGCTCCACCAGAGACATTTCACCTCTAAACGTCTCAGATGGTTTCATTGTAAATATCTGTTGGAGGCCCAAGGTAGTCAAATTATATGAAATTATACAAAAAAGCATAGATTAGACAGATGTCCAAAAAATTAGAACATATTTGTGTAGCAGAGCTTTGTTTTTTCTTCTGTCTCCCATTAAAAAAATCTGACAACCCCTTAGATTTATCTTGTGACCCTTTGGAGGGGCCTGACCCCTAGGCTGGGAATCACTGGACAAAACTAGCTGACAGTATATACAGTAGTTAAAACTATTTCCACCATGACCCACTACAAAAGTGAAATGCTGCTTGCATCAGTATTAACAATCTAAAAATGTCACATGTATAATATATCAGTCCCAGCGGACATTTTACTGCAGAACCGTTACTTTTACTTTGATACCTAAAGTATGATGACAGTAGTTCTGTAGTTTTACTTTGAATGCAGAATTTTTTACTTGTAATGGAGTATTTTTACATTGTTGAATTGGTACTTTTACCGAAGTAATCTGAATACTTTTTCCACCACTGTCAAATCGATACTAGATATTGTAGGAATGCCGAAAGGAATCCCAGCTTGATTGCAAGTTGACAAATGGCTTTTTATAAGCAATACCTGGCGCTTTTGAATGGGTTTTTAGCTCTATGAGATCAGATATGTTCAACATTGACCTTACATTGACAGCTCTGAGAAGTAGTACATTCCTCTGTCAAGCACCAGCATGAAGGGTCCCAGCTGCTGTCCTCACACGGCGCACTCAGCTCTGCTCAAACTCGCATAGCACACATTCCTCACTGACTCACCAAACGTGTCTGTGTGTGTGTATGTGTGTGAGTTCATCTCATACCTCTTTTAGTCTAGTCCCCTTATGTGTGTGTGTGTGGGTGTATGTGTGTGTGTGTTGTCTGTCATATAAACAGGTCAGTGACTCAGAGTCCATTATATATGTGTGTATGTGTATATATGTGGTCTGCCCAACCAGTACTTTTAACTGCCAGTCAAAACACTCAGTCCACCCTGTTGCTGTCTGTTAAAAGGGAAGTGCCACCTTATCAAAAGCGTAATACTGAATCAAGAACCATGGGTTTTTTCTGGTGGTGTACACCTTTAAACACAGCATACGATACTTGTTTGCTTCGTTGTTTTAACACATACGCCTGCATGGAGATAAAAGGATTGTTTTTTTTCTCGCTGTACCCACATACACAAACACACACTGGTGCCTGCATCATTTCCTGCCACAAACTGAAAACAGGTTTCACCTGCTGATGTCATAAGACCTCGCCTTTCTCAAACTTAAGCAATGCCAGGCCACACCCTAGATCTTGTCTCCAGGTTTCACACACACAGAAACACACACATACAGAGATGATGACATACAGATGCATGCTGGCACATTTGTGGTATATCAGTGTAGCGCAGATTTTAATGTCAGGCCATGCTTTGCTGTTTTCTCTAACACCCATACTTTCTTCTGTACACAGTTATTGTGTACTTTTTTTTATTGCGTTCATTCATCAACTCTCCTGGGTTACCATCTTGTTACACATCAGTGATCAACAGTACTGTAGCTATTTTCCTGTCACTGTAAAAATGATGAATTTCAGGACTTTCTTTTGTGTTACAAATACTTTTCTGAGGCATGTATGTGTGTGTGTGTGTGTGTTTAGTGTGTGAAGAGCAGCTTTTGTGTAAATGACAGCATGTGTGAGGGTGTTGAAGTCACTGCATTTCGACCCAGTTAGCATCACAAAGAAGGTGTTGGTGCTTTTAATGCCTTGATGAAAGATTGAAGACAGCCCATAGAGGAGGAATAGAGACCTGGATTTAGTCCTGGGATTATTAATACAAATGTGTCTGCAAGGTTGGGCTGTTGGCCACATTTTGCTCCCTTTTTCTGAACAAACGCTGTTCGCTTGCACAATTATTAGAGTTCCATAACAAAGCCACAAGACCAGATGGAGAATTCAGCACTTGTCATAAAAACAAAGCTCTTGAGAGGGAAAAAATGCGATGCCTCAGCACATGTGTATATGTACACTGGAAACAAACTGGAAGTCTGAAATGTCAAACTTTCCACATGATCAAACAACAGCGAAGATGGCAGAGCATCTGGTGTATTTGTGAAGTTGAAATGATGAACTGTTAAACTGTCCTGTCACTGTCACTTGAAAGGTGTGACCTGACAAACCTGATCAGCATTTATAGGGAACACGCCAACTGTCTGCTGTTTGAATCCATTGATGGATTAAATGACAGGGACGTGGAGAAAGTCTGTTTGCTTTTGAATCATTATAAATGTTGATCCACATTACAGCTTTTGCCACAATAACTTTCTGGCAGAGTTTGATAAGTCTATTTAAATGTAAAAAAAAACAGACTAGCATTAGCTCAGTGGTGACACTGACTGATATTATTTTATTAGGGAAGGAGCCAGCTGAGTAACACCAGCATAGGCAACATACTGGGCTATAAAGAACAATAATGGGTGCTGTAATTATTGTTCAGCTAGTCTGCAACAATTGCCAGTGTTAGTGAGCCATATTTAAGCCCCGTAAAGCTCATAAATACCACAAGACATCACTTCATCTATGTGTGGGCTGTATTTACTTATCTTTTATACCACTGAGGCATTTGTATGTATCAAAGCAACCACTGCTGATATATTAACCTGTGTGCCAAAGGCTTTTCTGCAAGTGGACTGTGTTTGATGTCATTTGAATAGGACTTCTTAGAAAAGTCGACACGTTTTGGGGACAGCTGCGCTCCTTAAACGTCGGTGCACAGTAACATCCCTAAATGTGTGTTTTCCTCACTTTCTGATTTGCAAAGAGGATCTGGAATGTGACATATGAACATGATCTTGTGTTTTTACCATCTACGTGAAAAACACACACACACACACACACACACACACACATGCACACATACACACTCACACTACCTTCCCGTTACATCTTTACACCTTCATACTGTTTCACACACTTTACAAGAGGGTCTTTCAAATGTGAGGAGTGAGCAGCAGTGGGCAGTGTGTGTGTGTGTGTGTGTGTGTGTGTGTGTGTGTGTGTGTGTGTACCTATGTGTGTGTCAATAGTGGTGTAGTGGGAAATACAAAGCGTATGTGAGAGAGAGGAAGAGAGCTGAGGGACTGGACAGAGCAGTTTCAGTCTCCCTCTGTGTTCTCTTTCTCAGTTAGCACCATGTTAGTGACTTATTTATTTAAAATGTATTCACATTTGATATTGTCGTAATATTAATAAGTAAAAAGTGAATAAATATACATCACAGTGTGCCACTCTGTTACAATAATGTTGTCTCTTTTACATTTATGTGTGTTCTATATCTTACTCTCATCTCTGCTCAGTTCCCACAGATCAGAAAAATGACATATAAACATATAACATTGTAAAGGCCGCCTTTCTTCAGGTCCAATTAGCACAATTCTCTCTTTCATTTAGCCATTTTGCTTCACATTTTTACCAAAGCCACTCGCAAAACAATCATAACAGTCTGCCAAATATCTGCAGTAATGTATACCTTATATTTTCACCATCATGTCATTGTCTTTCCCAGCATTCTTCCCATTAACTCAGCACTAGGCTCAGCATCCAAGGTCACAGTCGAGTCCACTCGCCATAAACTCACCTGGACTTTCACTCGTCATAAATTTTAATTGCTTGAGTCAGTGTCATGTTTGACGCTAAATGATCCTGTCTTATAAAAATATAAACCGATTAAGTAGTTAATCCTTATCATATCTTGTCGTTTCTGCCCCTGGTTGAACTGTTACAAATCCAGGTCGTCTGTCACAACAACAGAAGCTTCTGAGCTTAGAAACTTTAAAACGTATCACAGACGAGTTTAAAACTAATCCCCAGTAGCTGTGCTGAACAACCCAACAGAGTCTTAACTGTTAATAGGTGACTGTCAAGACAGCAAAATTAAGCTTAGTCGACACAATTCAGAGAAAAAAGAGGAATAAAATGACAAAAAACGAGAATCAAAATGGGCCTGTCAACCAGCTGCAGTGCATGTGTGAGCTCGGAAATGGAAACACTTAGACGCTCAAATGGACAAAACTTCAAACTCTCTTTGTCAGTTTTTTGCGCATTATTACAACTGTAGCCAAGACACATCTGTGAAACTCCCCTCTTCCCTCATCCTGATCTCTCGCTCTTTCTGTGTGCGCGTTGTTCCTGCAGCGCCGCCAGGAACATACTTTTCCTTTTAAAGAAACAGTCAGGAGGGAAACAGAGTTAGAGAGAAAGCGTAGGGCTGAATACTTCCATGGCATACAGATACTGTAGAAAGGTAGAGCCAATACCAGTGCATAAGGGTTTGAGACATAGGGGTGTTATCAGCTGAGTCTGGCATTCAGTCAAGCAGGACGGAGGGATAAGAGAAGATAGTGGCATAACATCAAAGAGGCAGACCGTGGAATGACGTAAAAAGTGATGACTGCCAAACTCCAAATATTCCTACCACTGTCAATAAAACAATATGACAAAGTATCCTAAGGTCACATTGAAATATTTTAGGTTATGTATGTACATTAATTATTCATGTCACCTCCAGAACATAGCGTGAGTAACTTGTTGTGTGCTTCTTCTTGGCACATAAAGGGACACAACACCAGAGAAGTCCAACTTTAATCACAGTTTTTTTTTTTTATTGTATCTTTCAAATTAAATTCTGGAAAGTTCTTATCTTACATGAGGCTCCTGGATGGGTTCCTAAAGCCTTATCTCTGCTCTTAAAGGCGCTGTGAGTCAACCTGTCATCTCTGCAAGACTTAATCTGTGCTATCTTAAAGTTCACCATATGAGTTTCTCGAAAACCAGAGGAACAAGGAAAACCTAAGACAAGGGCCATATTTATCTTAAGCCCTGCAGCAGCAAGCTTCCTCCTCTGACAGGGTTAAAGGATGATAAATGAAGGTGAAATGCACCTAAACCAGTAAAGTAGGAACACCAGGCAAAAGCATTAGTTTATTTATTTATTTATTATCATTTATCAATTCAAAAAACATGTTGCCAATGCATATACATTAACAGGCTTAGGTAAATTACATGCAATGGATACATGAAACGAATGATATGCAGCAGAAGAAAGGGAGAACTTCAGTGTATTACAGTGTGTGAAATAAAGAAGAAATATACAACACAAAAAAAATGCTGTATGACGGTCATATATTCTCCTGGCAGCGCTGCAAGATAGATTTTACAAGAGTTTGAGTGAGTTCGTCTCTTGGACAGGAAGAAAAGGCTGGAATTTCTGGGGAAATTTTCATTTCATATTTTTAATTTTTCATTTCAAGCATTCTGTGAGAAAATTGAATATCTCTTCTGTTTAATTCATCATCAATTATTACCAATAAATGCAATAATTTGAGTTAATTTGCTGAGGGAAAACAAAGAAAAAGTAGTGACATAATGACACAATAATGTTGATAATTGCTGTGGATGTTTTTCAGTATGATTCAACGATTTTGTACATTGATGCATCTCTTATTCAAATTTATTTTATATATATTGGAGGCGGGGAAATGATGAGCTGAACTTTTATCTGGTATCTAGATAAACTCACAGATTTTGTTTTTGCGGCTATAAAATGATATTTTCTAACAGAACTCAATTTTGGAATAGCCCTCCCACAGTCTGTGTATTAGCCAGAAAACTACAGTTTTACTGGAAGCTGTCAGAGAGCATTTAAAATATTCATTTCTTTTTCCTGTCTCTTCATCTCCTTCTTCACTCCTCTGCTCTTTCTCAGAAATCCTTATCACTAGGAGCTTTTTTTGTGTTGCACAGAGTGTCAAATTTAAGCATTCATGAGGCAATTTCATAACATCTCTGTTTTCTTTTTGTTTTTAGAGATGTTTTTCACCTATCATCTAGTTTAAGGGCAGTTTATGTACTTTTGAGGCAGTTTCGCCTCGAGCTCATTTCCTGGCAGTTGCTTCAGCCCCGCAGTTCAGAACATTTTGTTTCATTTGTTTCATTTTCCGACTGTGGCTTCCCGTCTATCCCTCCCCCCTCATTCTTCTGCCTCTCTTCATCCTGGCCTCATTTCCGTGTGAGAAGGAAGAGTGCTAGCTGGTGCTCTGGAAAAGTGGGAAGGGAAATGGAGGAGGGGGTAAAAAGACCGAAGTTTTGAGAAATAGTAGAACTTCAGAGAATCTATTAAGAGTCTCAGCGGGAGGTGACACACATCCTGGAGGGCAAA
>NTHP01000137.1:865843-885309 GCA_003416845.1 Oplegnathus fasciatus | reverse complement strand
AAAAAAAAAAAAAGTAAACAGACGAAGCATAGAGCTAGAGTTAAAAAAGTAAAAGAAACATTAGAAGCTGACACGCACAGCTCTATCTACTCTACTCTATTCTGTAACAACAGCATTGCTCAATACTGAAGAGTTTATGATAAGAGGGATGAAAGGTTGGGGTTTTGAAAACTCTCCCAATAGACTGCAGGATTTCCTGTAACTGGGAGAATCTAATGTCTTTCCTGGCACAACATAGACTGTGTATGACAACGACTACATCCACTATTCTCTTCTGTTTCTGGACTCAAAAACAGGCAACGTGCTGGAGCAAGCAATTATCATTATCAATTGTACTTCTTCCTGGTACTTTCGGTTCTTGTAGCCCTTTATGAAGCCAGTTCTGCTTATTCTGTCACAGTGGCCTCGGACGAAGTTTAATGTATGACTTTTTATTGGACTGTAATCCAAATCCTTGTTATTACACCATATGTGATGCCCCCAATGGGAACTCTCAGTGTCAGATGCTGTACCCGCTTTCTCTACAATTTTGTTTGTTCTTTTTTTTTTCTGGTGGACGAGATTGTTTTTTTGGGTGTTGTCAGCAGCACTGAAATCTGGCCATGTCCTTCCAGCTTTGGCAAAAGAACACCATGATTAAATAGTCCTAAAAATAAAACCCCCAAAAACATCTGCTGAGTTCTTGCAGCTTAACGTGGTGCTCAGTGGACACAGGATGAAACCTGGACGGCAGCCACAGAGGCAGCCTGCTTTATTTGTGGTAGAATCGCAGCAGATCTGCCACAGGGCCGGCGCAGCGGGAAAACACCTCCACACTGGGTGAGTCATAATGTAGCGACGGACGCAGATATCTCCTGACAACACACAGCGGTGACCTTGAACTAAGAGAGAGCCTGCAGCACACACACATACACAAGCACACACACACAGAGGGGTAGGTCGCCAACTTGCTGATAAAGCGTTTGCTGTGCCAACATGCTGAGGTTTTTAAAGGATCGCTCAGTGTTTGAAACATATTTACCCAGAGAAAGTCAGACACGGTTATGGCTTTTTATTACTATTATTATGTTTTATGTATGTTTGCACTTGGAGGGACGGAAACAGCTCGATTAAATCTGTTGTGCTTCTAAGGGATTGAGAAGCAACTACTCTCAAAAGTCAGGAATAGACCTCCAAAGCTCATAGCAGTACTATGATGAAGACATACAAGGTTTGTCTGGGAAATACAATCAGATTTCTCACCCAGCCATCCTCAAAACAAATGTTTAACCACAACTGGAGCCAAATAACCTCAGCTGACTAAATTAGAACATTAGTATTTGTACACAAAATAGTACGTGCTGTGCAAAGACAGGCACATACCATTTTAAATGCCCCAATTATGACTCGTAAGTTTGACAGTTGTTGCGAAAACTGCTCAAGAAGCTCCGTCTTGCAACACGACCCAGATCATTTTCTCTTGCACAAGAAGTTCAGCCATTCCTCTTTTTGTTTCTCCCTCGCTTTCTGTTTTGCTCTCCCTCCAACTTGACAGGTAAAGTAAGGAGCTCAAGGACCTCCACATGACTGGACCTGTAAAGCTGAATTAGGACTGATCTGTAACTTTCTGCTGTATTTTTATGGCTGACCAAAAAGTGAAAAGTTTTGATGTACTTCAATTGCATGACAGCATTAGATTTGTTTTGTGCCACAATCCTTCACGGTCGGAGTGAAGGACTGTGGCATAAAGCTGATGTGAGATTTTTTTCTTCTTCTTCTTCTTCTTCATCTGTTAAGTGTCTGTTTGTTCCTGAGGGGGGAGAAAAAAACTTCACACTGAGAAATTTGTTTGGGATGTGGATGAGAAATGTATAACTCTGTGGAGAAAACACCCTTTCAGAATAGAAACACACACACACACACGTGCACACAGATACAAACACACATTCCAGATTTCACTCCATTACAAAAATCCACCACTTCTGACTCCCCCGAGGCGAAAAGGCTGATAAACAACTTTGAAGATCCATGCTGGAAAACATTGCAAGCATTAATTGTAATATTATCCCAAATTTGCAGTTTCAGCTGTCTAGGTAAGAATTGAGCAAAGAATCTGAATTATTACCATATTTATTGGAACATCTGTCTTTTGACAAGAGTTTGGCCCACAGCAGAAATTCCTCCAAAACCACATTCAGTACAGATAGAGGAAGCAGGACAGACGTTTCCTCATTATTGATGAGCTTTTTGAAAATATATATGAACACTTAGTATTCTGGAACTCGTACTGCTTGATACGCTCACATTGCATTTGTACATTCTGTACATTTCTCATGATTTATGCTTTTAAGTGTTTATCTGCATCACGGCTGATCCCGCAGAAACAGGTCTAACCAGTCCAATGTCATGCTGATCGGTGCCACAGGCTACACCTTTGCGCTGTGTACATCTTTAACCCCCTCAGCTGACAGTTTGACATCGTCCGAACAGCCGTCCTCAGTGTGGAAAAGTCCAAGCTAAAACTGAAGGTGACCTCTGACAATGGCTCAACTACACCACTTGACACCACTGTCCACAGTGATCGCATGGTACTTAAAAGAGGGCCCAACATCCTACAGAAATAGACTTAAAGAATAAGAATCATACACTACTTTTATTATCGTCTTTACTGCCATCAGTTTACTCTGTTAAATCATAACCCCACATTCTTCATATAACACCCTAATTTTAGGATATCAATTATTGATGATTAACAAGAGTAAACCTTGAGAAAAGAAACAGAAAGGAATGGAGATAAATGTGCACAGTAGGAGAGAAGAGACCAGGAAACAGGCTTGGTTGAATATTGTTTTGTGGAAATAAAGGTCAGCACAATGCTTGAGAAAGGAAAACACCAGACTAGGATTACCAAATGACTGTTTCGTGTTTCCCTGTTATTCCTATATGGTGACACACACACAAAACAATCTGACTGGTCATGATGCATTGTGACCTGTCAAATTACTGGTAAAGGCGTTCATAATTTACTCAGCGTATGGACTGATGTAAAGAGAGACTGGCAGTTGTTACAACATGTGGGGATTTCTCAAAGTCTCAAACACCCCGTTATAGCATACCTCCACTAGGAAAAGAGGGTGTAACTTTAATATCATCAAGTTTTTTTATTGATTTTCTCCAGGTTTGTCCTCAATCATGTAGCTAACTACTACGTGTTATACTGTGGCATTATTTATTAGTGGATGTGCATTGTACAATCAATGCATATTTATTGTGTTAAATATATTATTTTTAACAAAATATGTTGTTTGAGACTATTTTTAGGGTGCCCTCCTAGCATCTGGCCAGAGACAACAGATGGAAATTAACTTCTATGCTAACTCTGGCTCATTTACAGTATATATATACTGTATATATTTATATATAAGTGTATCGCCAAAACATTATGCTTAGTGCGTTGGAAATTTAGGGAGACAAACAACTTTTTTGAGTGCCATCATGATCCAAATCCATTTTAAATATAATATTATTAAGCTGAACAAGATTCAGTTTCACATGCCATACACCATTCTACACCTCCGCTGCTTGAAAGCTGTTTACACTTCGACTTTAGCCAGAAATCCTGTCCTCTCAGAGTTATTTGATTTTTTGAATAAGGGCTAGTTATGTCAAGTCAAATGACCCTCATAGCAACATACGTGTTTGCATGTTCGTAGTGCATCGTGGTGCAGTGTGTGTTCAGTGCATGATTTCCAAAGTCCACAGTCCCTATCAAATTATGCTGCACAGAAACATCCTTATCTGTTACATGACATATAGAAGATAAAGATGGAGACGCTGTGTACGTGCCTCTCCAAATATATATATATTTGGAGAGGCAGGTACTTTCCTCAGCCGTAAAGTCAACTTGGGCTTTAGACCAACTTAAACCCATGACTCACTTTCCCTCCTCCCCCCTCATCTCTCCTCTTCCTCCATCCCTCCATCCTTCTCTCTATCCTGATGAATCACCTGATAAATTCAGAGACATGAGCAGCTTGGTCTCATCGCATTTCTGGGGCAGCCATGTTAGCTCTACAAACCTGCTCCAGGGCTGTTGCTAAGTAACTGTTGAACCTGTGCCTGCTTATGTGTGCAATGTTTGGCATGTCACCATAGCGATGTTGTGGAGGGCATGGTTAAATATTTGCAAAGTATCACTTATTAGCGGCGCAGGCTGGTCAAACTGTATCTGTCAGGGGCTTTAAGTGAAACTGGGTCTGAGATAGAGGGACAAAGGAAATGAAAAAAGAAAGAAAAAAAGGAAAGACTGAAACTAAAGAGAAAAGACTGGAGGGATTAAAAGCATAATGTTGTCGTATATTCTGAAGCCAGCAACTAAAACGATCACATAGTTCATAAAATCATTAAATATTAGATAAATTCTCAAAAGATAACAACAATCGATTCATTCAATTTTAAGATGGAAAGATTAAAAAAAAAAAAAGATTTATGAACACCATATCTTTAATATACAATTCATCTCCATCTCCATCATCATCATCATCATCATCAATTTTGTTTCAGCGTAACAGGGACCTTGGCAGCCTCTGGGCGTCCTCTCGTATTTTGACCTCACCTGACTGTCATCATGAGCCATATGACAATGACTTGGCAGTTCATGGCTGTCCAGGGTGAGTCAGACTCCTCAAAAGTTCCCCTCAGTTTCCCTCCTATTGAGGCAGAACAGCACTCATGCCTGAGAAAGGAATCCCTGAGGGATGAAAATATACCAGCACAGCTGATACAATTTCTTTTCACCATTATTATAAAAGTCGTATATTCATAATGGAAACTGTAGTTCAGCTGCGGGAGGAGAAATGATTAAGTTGTAGCACCACAACATCGTTGAAGCTGCCTTATTAAGCTATAATATTGTATTTTATGAATTCTAAACTTAAATATTCAGCAGCAACAAAAAATATAATCGCAATCAGTGGTGGAATGTAGTACACTTTGTACAATTTTGAAGTACTTGTACTTTATTCAAGTATTTCCATTTCATGTTACTAATATTTACACAGTTGTATTGTTGTATTGTATTCTTCTTTCACCACTGATCAGAAACATCAATAACATTAGAACTCAGGTAGTGTGAAAAAATAAGTGCAATTTGTATTCATTTTAATCAGTTTTATCCACCAGTGACGCAATTTTAATAAAGTTGAACTCAACATTCGCAGCCAAGGTCATCTAAAAGCAGCTGAGGAGAAATTGTACTGACTTTCTATATATTCTCAACCACTGATCTGGGCTCCTGATTGAGTTACATGTAAAAGCAGATGCTACATGGTTGATAAGGGTAAACACAGGCCTATTCTAGTTAATGATCCATCTATACAGCTTAGTGACATCTCACTGTCAGAGTACACAGACGCCGTGCAAACACACTATAGGGATGTGGGGTATGTTCTTTATGACTGCAGTAGCTTCTTCTTCTCTTTATATTTAATGTTTAAAAAATAGGTTTCGTGCAGCAGACATAATAGAATAAAGTCCATTTCATTCTATTGGAAAACATCACAGCTCACATTTAGTTTTATGCTACGGAATAACAAGAATGTCAGATTAACATATTTTTTACATGACAAAATAATCAAGATTTATTATGGGATTTCATAATGAGAAATATATGTATTGCCTCCACTTCTCATGTTACAGATTTTCCCACAGTCCACTCAAACTTACACTCTCTTTTAAAACATCTCTGATGCATGCCCTAACATGTACGCTGGCATGTCACTCAAGAAAAACCCCGGTGGAAAACTTGGCATTGAGCACTCACTCACTTAGTCATCAAGGAAGAAGAAAACTAAACAACACAACAACCTGGAAGCCACCGTCAGCAGGAATGCTCCTATAAGCTTGTGTCTGTGTGTGTGTGAGTGCCCCTCCCTGTTGGAGTGACTTTCCATGCAACTGAAGCAAGAGCAGAACAGAAACAAGTAGAGCGAGGTAACCACAATGCACACATCCACCCAAGCACCGAAACACATACTACAAAGACACATGTCACTGCAGCCGCTTGCTTGACCTTACCTCTGTGCCAGTTTACTGGCATGCCGGTGAGAAAAAGTCGGATGAAACTAGAGGAAAAATGACAGAGACTGGGAGAATTTTTCCACACCCTTTACACAGCCTCATAATATATTTCCCCAAATACCTAATGCTGTCAGGTTTATAGTTAGGTAAGTTATTTATATCTAGCTGTAGTTATTAATAGCTGAACATGAGAGGCCTGTTTGGCTTGGGTCAGTCTGTCCATCTGTCCGCGTAAGAGGCCTGCGAGCTGTGATGCCGGCACATGACGCTGGGTTTAATTCCCACTGGAAGCTTCTTATGTTCATGGGAAGAAAATCTTCACAATCAAACATCACCATGACTTAATTTAAAGAATGAATGCAACATTATATCACAGTTATTTTGCAAAAACTCAAATAAATCAAATAAAGTAGAGGATAGTGCTTTTTTTGATCAGACCCTCAAGCCATTAGTGAAAAAAGAAATGGGTATTTAAACAGATGCAAAGGCTCTGTTGTAACTAGTGTCACAGATGCCTATGTATGGAGAGTTATTATGCGGGAAAGAAAGTACAGTGAGAACGGGGACACGTGTTCTGGCGGTAAGTTGTAGTGAAACTATGGTTCAACGTTTCTTGAAGCAGAAGTGGAAGTTACTTAGTACATTTACAATACTTAGATATTGCACTTAATTTTAATATTCTATTGCTTCACATGTGTACTTACATGTGTAATTTTAAGATACCTCTAAATACATAATTTAACAATCTGAGCGGAACTACTACAGAACATTTTACTTGTAATATTTACTTTAACTAAGTGAAAGATTTGCCTATTGTGGTATTGTTACTTTTACTGAAGTATTTTAATGCTTTCTGAGCCACTGTCAGGTAAAAAATGGCAGCCAAACCCTTTTGCCAAAACATTCATCCCTTAGAAATAGATGTCAAATAAAGTCTTACATCATTGGCCTCACAGTCACAATGACTGGATCACATTTACAGAACCTGAAGGGAAATTTTAATAAGACAAATAGCATTTTGTTTAACTTTAAATATTCACGGAATACCATTCATGAGCTCGCTCCTCAGTACTTCAGCGTGCCTTCCTGCACAGTTTGAGAATCTTTGTGTGTTTTGCGTACTGGCCTCAGGTTGAGTCTGGCGGTTTTTCTGGTGGCACCCATCTTCTGTTTACCACTGTCACACGTTACCACTTATTAATCAATATGGCAGCACTTGCACAACATTTGGTAGTACGTATGCGCCGTCATTGCCAGGATTGAATGTGACTCATGTGAGTGGGTGACACATGCAGCGGCAGCATTGCAGAAAATAATGTAGTCGCCCGATCAGCTGATATCAGCACAACAGTCTTGTAGAAACAAAACGGAAGCTGGGAGATATGCTAACATACATCAGATAATGTATTGATTCATTATTGGTCGTTTATTGTGAGTTTCACCAGGTCAGAGGACACTTTCTTTTAATCTTTCTGCTTCACTCTCGCCCCCATTTTCCACACATATCTCACTGCTAGATCACTATAATCTCTTATCATTCTGAATTCGTCAAGCTTCTGATTTAATTAATGAATCATTAATACGCACGGCAATGCAGGTTTGGTCAAATTTCAAAGCTCTGCTCAGATAATAAAGCTATTGTGAACTGTAGAACTGATTTAAGTGTATTCACAGGCTACAAGAAAAGAGCGTGTGACATTTTTATAGACTTGAAAGTTAGATGACACTGTGTGAAACAGCCCTTGTAATGCGTGAGTCTAGGAAATAACTCGTAATAATTATGTATACAGACACACACACACGCTATGTTACTGTAATACACTGATGTGGGGGGAAACAGCTGCCACGCTCCTCTGAATTCCTGTGAGAAGGAAAACAAAAAACCATAACTGCTGCCACGTTCACCATAGAAACCAGTGGTTAAAAAAAAAAACATCAGCCACTAACAATAACGTGCTGCTAATAATTATATCTTCAGATATTTCCAAAGGAAATAAGGGGAAATGTAGATGCATGTTTTCTGGTAAATACATACATCTCTCTCAGAAACTTTACAGATCAGAGATAAGATGATTTGTTTTCCTGAAAACCTACCATTAATCATAGGAATGTATATGCTGTAAATACATGATTACGTCCTGCCTGTGCTCATGTTTTTCTATACAAAAGCTCCGCTTTACTTGTCAGTGTGGGATGAAAAGGATCAGTGTACTGGTCTAAACAAACAGCCTTCTTTGCCACTTCACATCTGGGTGCTTCAGATCCTGAAAACTTTCACAGAGCTGGAATGATTTATCACTCTCTGCAGAAAACCTCTCACCATTCATAGGAATGAACATGTCCAGAATAAGAATAAAAGCAGGAAAAACAAGTGTAGACTACTGTGGGCCTAGATGAAGAGCATGCATGAGAGCTATGTTAATAAGCCACTTTGCTTTCACATGCCTACGAAACTGAAACATGTCACACAACTAGCCAAAAATACAGTTTTCTTTCTTTCTTTCTTTCTTTTTTTTTGTTGTTGTTGTTTTACTGCCCGCCCTCCTCTGAGCTCACTATGAAATCTGAGGCGGAGGGAGGGTCATCCCGGAACATAGCAAGTGGAAACTCCTCCCAGGCCCTGGGAGGGGTTTCTGATGCAGCAATAAAAGGAGGGCGAGAGCGCACAGAGTTAACTTGACTTAAGTTTGGACACAGGTATCAAACACTCAACCGTGGATCACAGCTGAATCTTATTCTTTCGGCCGAAGCGGTACAGCATGTCCGAAATGCGTGACGACATCTTCAAGAAGGTGAGTCGAATTTTTCATTTTGTTTTGGAAAAACAGGCTTCATGAAGTTGGAGTGGGTCAGCTCTGTAACTCCTTTCCCAAAGTGTGTGTTTATTTACTGCTCATTTTGTTCCTCTGTGGATCACTGATTTGACAGTCAGCTCATTTTTGGTCTGAGTTTAGCCACAGAGGTTTTTTTCACTTTAAAGAGATAATGAGATAAGGAAGACAGTCAGCGCTGGGTTGTTTGTCTCTTGAATTCCACCAGTAAAGCACTCAAAAAGTGCAATTATCTACATTTAATTTGTATTTTGTGATTTCATGTAAATGGCAGATAAAGGTTATGTAACTTCCTGTACTGTACAGTTTTTTTTAATGATTGGCTTCTTAATGGCTTTGTTTTTACTTTTTTTGTATGCATTCTCATTTATTTCTTTAAGAAATGAAAGATCTTAAATATGAAACTGTTCTAGAATAAGTTTTGCTGAATAAAGACTTGAAAACTTGAAATAGATTTGTTGTAGAAAGTAGTATAAAAAGGGAACATTATGACGAATATTCAATGTGCAGTGTATTGCTTTGAAATGAGTAGTATTAATGTCTGTATGTTAACTGTGTCAACTATCTGTCACAGAACTTTCTGAACCTGGCCCTGGATGATGCCTTGCTTCCGGCACAGTCTCAACTCAAAGTCCCAGGGCAGAGTCGGCTGAACCGGTCAGTCTCCTTCTTCTCTCCCCCCTCCCCTCCTGCCTCCTCGAGCCACAGCTTGAGCACGGAGCATGTTAACAATAACGACAACGGCACCCCTTTCTGGTCATCCAATATCTGGAGCCAGGGCCCTGTCTCCAAACCAAAACAGCTCCCCTTCAGGCCCGACCGTTCCATGAGCCTGACTGAGGCCAGCACCAGCCTGCTCTCCTCCTTCGGACACCTGAAGAACCTGGAGGCTTTTCCCTCAGGCCCTGCTACAACTGTGGCGCCACCGCCTGGCTTCCCTCCCTCATCTACCCTTCAACCCCAGGTTCAACCAATGGTTTCCCCTAATCGTTACAAGACTGAGCTGTGCCGTGGCTTCCAGGAGACTGGCAGCTGCAAGTATGGAAGTAAGTGCCAGTTTGCCCATGGCGAGGCAGAGCTGCGAGGACTGTACCGCCACCCCAAGTACAAGACAGAGCCCTGCAGAACCTTCTACAACTTTGGCTACTGCCCTTATGGCTCACGCTGCCACTTCATCCATGAGGACAAAATCAGCGGAGGTCCGTTAACATCTGCCAAATTCCAGAATCAGCAGCAACCAACTCCCACAGGAACCAGTGGTCGCCACCAGCTCCGCCAGAGTGTCAGCTTTGCTGGGTTCCAGGGCTCCTCACGCAGCTCACCTCCTCCGTCATTCTCTTCATCCTTCAATGATCCTAACCTGGGGTTCAGCCGTGCTCCCTCTGTTTCTCCACCACCTGCTGATCTCCTGTCCCCAGTGTTTGGTGACTCCCTGCAGCGGGAGGCAGCAGCATTCCAGTTTGGCAACCATCAGACCCGTGCCAGTGCTGGAGACATCCACAACATTCCTCTCATCCTGGAGCCAAAGGCCTCACGCTGTGTGTGTGGCCACGGAAATAATAACTTTAACAGCAACAACAGCAGAGTCTTCACCAGCGTGGAGGACGGGCACCAGGACAGCAAGCTGTTTCCTGGTTCCGGAGGCCACGGAGGATTCGTGAAGCCTGCTGGACTCCAGCGATTCTCCTCTGAGGACTCCCTGGAGGACAGCTACAGCAGCAGCAGTGGAGGTTCCAGCGGGACCGAGTCCCCAACGTTCGATGGATCAGCCACCAAGAGGCTCACTGTGTTTGAACGTCTGTCCCTGTCTGACTAAATGGATCCAAAGGGAGAGAACCGAAGAGAACTGACACCTTGTTAACTGTGTCTGTTTATCTGGACTTTCTTCAGAACCAGAACTGATCAGGACAAGTCAACTTTTGATGACACAATAACACTTAAAGTTCTTAATTTATGTTTGTAAAAATGGAACTCATCTTGGATGAACTACACATACTGAGATGATTTTAGTACCCAAACGTTATCAGACTCTATTTTTATACTTAAAAATATTGTGTAGCCTATTAGACCTTTGTATGTGGTCTTCCATAATAATTAACTCCTCTGCAGGTCTTGACAGTACCAGTAGATAGTCTGGTTTGTACTTACCGTAAATCTGTAGTGATCGAAATGGCTTATCTTTAGTGGAAATCATTCATTCCTGTGCCTTAAAGATTCTCCCTGCCTCGTAGGCTATTTACTCTTGGTGCCACGAACAGTATGTTTGATTCAGTAGCCTTAATCAGTGAGACCTGACATGTGTCATTGATGCCATTTTATCTGTGATATGCACTTTACAGCTAATTGAAATGGGAGAAACTGTCAAGTCTCCCAGTAGCATTCAACCAAAGCTTCATACTTCATACTCTGCTCTGTGTGTGTATGTGTGAGTGTGTGTGTCTGTATATATGCATGTGTGGGTGTATGTATGCATTTTTCTGAGACCTGGGGTGCAGGCATGTGTCAGTTGCAGAATGCTGAAAGATCAAAGTGTGTTAATAGATGTAAAATGTATGTCAGCGAGTTTAGATCTGAATATCTGTATCCTGACACACTTACTGAGATTTAGTTGTGTAAAACGTTCTGTTAGCTTTGCTAGTTTGTAAAATGCACCCCATCTTCTATTGTCCCCTGTTTGTTTGACAACCTGGTTCAGGGACTTTAACACCGCAGTATTCCTTTCGGTTATTGGTTGCCTTGTGTTGTTTAACTTAAACTAATATATTTATTATGATATTTATTTGTCTTTAAAGAAAAAAAATGTATTTTGTACTTTATTTATGGAGAAATATTTCAAGGTCTGTGAAATACCAATGTGAGAAAAACGCAGTAAAAAAGAGAATCTTATATTTTTAATTGCCTGAAAGGGACAAAATAAATTTCTGAATAAAGAAATGAATGTATGCTGTTGTTTCTGACTTGTGTGTTCTTCAGTCACAATTAGGTGCTTGCTTGTCTTAGTCAAACAAGATGCCTTCTGGGTAAAAGATATGGGCCACTTGCATAACTTATACATTACACATTAACTATAAGTTGCATCTTCACATGTACAGTTTAGTAACTTAGTCACCCATAGTACCTTTAAGAAATTTGAGGGAAATCTAAGGGCAAGAACAAGGGTATGGTTAGGGGTATACTTTTCCTTGAATGTGGGATGTTATTAATACTAACATACAATTTAATTGATGTGTTGATACAGTCAACAATATTGGCCCTATGTTGTAAACAGTAACAGGTTTCAAGAAAAAGGATAATTTTCAACATCTCAAAGAATCTCTTTAACTTTTTTTCAAAAGATCCGACTAAACTGATTGTGAAAGTTGTAAATCAGTTCAACATAAATCAGGACTCAATACTGTGTGTCAACCTCATACTTGCAGTATGTCCATAAGGTCCACACATCTCTGCAATTTTAAATACATACAAGATTGATTTTATATACGTACTCTGCTCTAATACAGGTTACATACACAGAAACAGAGAAAGAAAAGAGAATTGCATGTGGACCTCTGAGTCTCTACATCCCTGTTTCTCTCTCCTACTGTGTTTTGTGTCATACAGTGTCTTTGTTGTGTATACAGTACAGACGACAGCATTTAGATCACCTCACAAATGGTGGCACGTATACACATTATCACGCAGTTTTTCAATCCCAGGTAAAACCTGTGATGCTTTGAAACAAGTAGTCATGCTTTTTGCAATGATACTCCAAATTGGTGTGACAAATATCTTTGGATCTTTACAGATAGAGTTGCAAATACACAAATAGGTGCTGTACAGGATTTAAAACAAAACACGTATGTTTAAATAAGGTCCCACAGTACACATTGAATATCAGGTCCAAAACAACAACAACGGGTCAAGAGCAGGTACCAGTGTTAAGAATTCACACGCAAGATCTATGATTGAGAAATCCAAAGCATGATGGAAATCCCAGAGACTTCTTGATCTTTATGGTCAAACTTAGGTCAGGAAGGAGACCAAAAACCAAAGGACAGAATTACAGAATTTCATGGCAGAATCAGTCAGTGCAGCACAAGTTTGGGCTAAATGTCAGAGGTACCAAAAGAGAGAAAGTCCTGGATAAATACAGACCTGGAGCTCTGGTAACAGCAGCTCTGCCATTTCTACCAGAAACTGGGCCTTCGCTGAAATGTCATAACTTATATGCGGCCCTCTTGAACAGCATCCTCGCATCCCAGAGTTAAGTACACCACACAATCTCTGTGACAAAATTTTAAAAAATGTGCATCCCTACATAGAATTCACAGGTGGATCACAGCTGAAAATAGCCTACCTGGCTACACACCACTACAAATCAGGACTCAGTACTGTGTGTCAACCTCATACTTGCAGTATGTCCATAAGGTCCACACATCTCTGCAATTTTAAATACATACAAGATTGATTTTATATACGTACTCTGCTCTAATACAGGTTACATACACAGAAACAGAGAAAGAATAGAGAATTGCATGTGGACAGGTGGATTACAGCTGAAAATAGCCTACCTGGCTACACACCTGGGATGACTTGACTTTAGTCATTGACAGACACGCCTCATCCAACTTATCCGGTTGAGCTTGATTAAAACAATGGGAAGAATGGGGGGAAATCCCCAAATCTACATCTATAAAGCCCATGTGTCAACAGCTTTAATCAGTGCCAAAAGAGCTTCCACAAAACATTGACTACATTTGATTTTTAATATTTAAAAAAAATACTTAAAACATGTTTTCTCTCTGTCATATCAGACACATTTTGTGTAAAATCCATTTAACCACTCCATTTTTTAAAAAAAGTTATAGGGTTAATGCTTTCTCTTCAATGGAAATTTTCAGCTGCTGTCATCTCCAGCTGTTAACCGATTTGATTGATGACCTGTTTCCTGAGCTGAACTGCCAATGTTTAGAGCCAAAACGACAAAAACACATATGGACATGGGATTGTGTAAGGCACATTTACAAGTTAAGCAGAAGTCCATGAAAATACCCTGTTGCAATTTCCCCTTTATACTCCCAATGCAATCTTGTGTTGAGCAACCCGCCACCGCAGCCACCACTCCTCATGCTGTCAAAGCACTGGATTCTGTGTAGCAAGGCTGCAATCTGGAAAAAGAAAAAAACAAAGAACAAAACATTTCTCACAGTAATGGCTCATACTAAGACACACACAAAAGCCATTTGTTGCATTAGTCGAAAATGTGTTTGAGACACTTAATACGAGTTACATTCACAACAATAACTAATCTTTGCTGTGCATGATCTCAATTCTCCTGTTTACACTTTTGTGAAGTATCTACACTGGAATTTTAAGCAGATGATGATTTGCAACAGACAATAAAGTGTTGCCAGGTGAGGATAGTGCAGAGATACATATGACAATTTCCAAGGAACATGTGGGGGCTGATTTTCCAATGGGAAAAAAAGGGCATGGGAAGTTTTTATTTTCAATGCTACATGGTGGCTGCTTCATAGTAACTTGTATTAGTCTCTCTTACTCTGTAACATAAATATATTGTGGAGTTTGAAGTTTTATACCTCAGCTGTTTGGTTCAGTTCAAATAAACTCTTTGTGTTTTTGCTTGTTGGGTCTGGCTCATTTGGGCTGTTTTCAACGCTGTCATTGGTCTCGGTCCACTTCCACACAAACTCTGGTGTGGTTCGTTTTTGTTGAGAACCTACGGTGGCTCAACCACAGGACTGCAATAAGCCTGTGAATATTCTCATTCATCCAGGTCATAGTTATCTCAAGGAAATTGAATCGAACGCAACTGGATTTTTGGTTTTGTCTGTGAAGACGTTTCACCTCTCATCCAAGAGGCTTCATCAGTTCGTGCTTGTTTAAACAGGCTAGCCTGAAACGTCTTCACAGACAAAACCAAAAATCCAGTTGCGTTCGACTCAATTTCCTTGAGATAACCACAGGACTGCATGATAGTGGAGATGTGACATTTGTATAAACTGAAAAGCTAAAATGAGCAAATTTACACAATGGACATGTTGTACAATCCCCAACACACTGCAATTATCCAAGATCATTTGGTAACCATGGTAACGTGTAAGCATGTCAAGATGTGAGAGCAGGGATTTTCCACAATATTCAGGGAGTGAAACTGAGTTTAAACAACAGGTGGGTTGTGTTAGTGTCCTACTTTTGGCAGTTCCTCAATAAAAAGTAAAACTTAAGTAGTGAGCACATTTTTTTAAAATTTCACAGCAGCCATTTCCCTTTCATATTATTGTGATCATGTATTTATTACCTTATAACTTACTAATAAAATAGGGTTGGTTTACTTTAGTATATAGTCATTCCAATGGTATGCCAATCCGAATACACACTGTGCACATATACAATAGCATGCTCAAACCTTGTGTAGGGGAGTAATGTCACAAAAAATTATATATGGAGACACACACATATAATGGCAGACATATTGTGCATGCCAGCTGTGAGTGAAAGAGAAAAAATAAAGTGAAATTCCAATAAATACAGTAGTACATTAGAAAACTGCTATTAAACAATGTCTCCAACCTAAACCACCCCCTATCCTCCACTCATATCTCATTTTCCCCACCACATCCTATTCTCCTTATCATACTGCGGCATGCAACACCCTTTCTGTCCTCCACCTGTTCTATCATTGTTTATGATAGATGTTTTCCAGTTGCATTATTTCTTTATTTGCTTCGTTTTGCTTCTGACCACCAAAAACGGGTGGAAAACCACAAGGCACAGCAGAGGACAACAGACACAAAAAGTTTTTTGTGTTTTCAATACTTGGTCAGTTCGTTTCTCTTTAGTCCAAACCCAAGGAACCAAACTACACCCTTAGAGGTGCTTTCTCTCACTTTAATATTGTTTCCCCACACAGCTACACAGTGTTGATCACAGCACATGTGGGCCTAAAATTGATATACATACATATACACATGTCCTGTAATCAGAAATTCTCTCTCAAAGCAGTCTTTCGGCATAATTTCCATATTACACCTGTATCACTTATCACTTGGCCTATGACAAGCCACAAACAGAAAAAATAGCTGCTAAGCTTAAAACTAAAGTCTAATTGAAAAATGCTAAACATACTGGTTACGCTCTATCTGTGTAGCCTTTCCATGTACTGTATTTTGCATACAATAACACACCTGTTAAAACTTTCTTTTTTAAGGACTGGATTTTAAACACTCAATAAACCTCAGCTATGGCTACTACTGTGCATTGTGTCTTTAACCCTCTTTCCCCTTTGGACCAATGGCAGGATGTGTTGCTATGGCGATGGACAATGACCACAAAGAGTAAACAGCAAAGACAAAAAGAAAAGATCAGTGTGTGTTTGTGTGCTTGTGGTTAAAGTGCACAGCTCTTATCTGACGAAATACTGTAGAACTTCAGTTTTAGATTTGTTATCGTTTTGTCAAACTAACTTTATGTGAAAATATGTGAAAATCTCCAGTGACTTTTTTTGCACTGAATGAAGCTCAAAGTAAATAAAAAGTTAAAACAAGCCTTTGATGTAGCTCACACAAAGCATAACTTAAATATTTAAATATTTTAAGTATTCATTTAATTGTCACCTATGTTTTGTTATTTTTTCTTTCCTATTACCTCAACCCCCTGATCCAAACACTGCAGCAGGTTCCTCTTAACACAGGCCCACATCACCACCACCTTCTGTGGAACTGTTAATAATCAACCACAAAGCTGCTGCTGTCAGACCTCTCTTTACCCAAGTCACCTGATCCTGAGCACTGTGCACACGACACACAAACAGACACACACAGACACACACACACACCTTAGAGATAAAGTTCAAACCTGGGTGGAGATCTATTAAAGCAATTACATATTATGTAGTCTAAAGGTGAGAAAGAGTCTGAGAGAGACTCTTATCCAAAGAAACTTAAGCAGTTTCAAAAGGACAAAACAGGCATCCATGCATGTCATAACTGCAAACAACAAAGAACATCAGAGAGTTTGTTCTAGAGGGACAAATTAGAGCAAAGTTAGGGGTAGGCAGAAGATGAGTGATAGTTAATCTTTTTAAACTTTAATTGACTTGAATTGACTCTGAACTGAGCAGGTAAGAGACAAAAACTGAGTCACGAGGGAGCGACAAGATGGACTGAAAGTGCAAGAAAACAAAGATAATAAAACATAAAACTTCAGCGGCTCCTCTGGGAAAATTGTTGAAGGTGTTGAAGAGTGTGGATTTGTTCTTATCACCAGGTAAAAGGAGGAGTTTCTGTCAGCAATCTGTTTGTAACTCTGCCGCTGGTCTGGCCTGTTCTGTTGGAACTTTTCAACCTGAGGCAATCAGCAACCGAGACTGGATAGATTGTCCAGAAACAACACACACACACACACACAGTCACATTCCTACCTGCAAAATGTGCTTACGTGTGTGTGTCTGTGTGTGTGTGTGCATACTCAAGCGCAGTCAGGTTTCAGCCTTGATTTTCTTACAGCTCCTAAAAACCTCGTCCTTCCTCCCTCTTTCTCTCTCTTTCTGTCATAACCTGCAGATTAAGCATTATGGTTGAGTAATCTTTCAACCCCAAACCTTCGTCAACTGTTAGGAGAATGACGGAGTGCGTTATGTAACTTCTCCTTTATTAACTAGGTCATTGGAAAGCACTACCTTTTTTTCCTGGAAAAGATAAAAACTTGAGAGGTTATTGGACCTTAAATACTTAGAAATACACTTTATTTGAGTTCTGTCTCTTAAACCCCCTCTTCATTTGGGAGTTTCCTGCAGTTTGGAGATGCCTGGAAAAAGAGTGGTAAACTAACTCTACAGCACTATGGAAAGACTCATGATCAGAAGCCGGCAGAAATATGGCAGGACTCTAAAGACAAGCTTCAAAGTCTGAAGGGTCATACATTTTATTTTTCTACTTCTGTTGTTGTTTAACAGCAGTTCACATCCACTTTAATGTTGCATTATTGCCCTCTACTGTTCAAGATGTTGTGGGTTTCCCATGATGCTTAGCATGGTGCTGATGACTAACATTGATGGAGTGACGTTTTCTTGAGTCACCACTATGATTCACAGACACGTGCAATCAGAGGGAGGAGGGAGGGCGGGCCAAGGTGCGAAAAGAAGAAATGGGACACAGCATTGGTGTGTGTACTTGTGGATAAAAATTAAAACTGAATAAGTGAGGGAAGTAAAAAGGTTTGGGAAAGTCCCTTTCAAATATAGATTTTCCTTTATCTTCTAATTACTTGACCAACCTTTCATGAAGATGTTACGTTATGAACTCCAAAAACTAAACTTCTTCCATTTAAGTAACTGATGCAGGCTCTCTGATCCGTAAGCATAGCTTAAGCTTCGCTAACCCGTACCTTTTTTTATTTTTGCACTCATTTTGAATACCAGACGCTGATTGTAGTTCAGGGTTTCTTTGTAAATGACAGATAATTATCTTTTTTCCTGGAAGCTATGAACAGAATCTATTCATCTCATTATGTTTTATCAATACAGACCACCAAGTCAGTAACAAATGCTGAGTATGACTTGACCTTCTTCACCTCTGTTGAAGAAAAACAATCTAGATCCATCTGTAATTAATAATTACAGACCAATTTTCCAATCTTCCTTTTCTCAGCAAAATACTTGGAAAAAGTTGTCCAAACAACTGGATGAATATCTGTCAACTCACAATATATATGATACTGTACATACCAGTCGTGTTTCAGAGCCAATCATAGCACAGAAACAGCTCTCATGAGAATAATCAATGACCTTAAGATCAACAGTGACTCACAGAGAACTTCGATTTTAGTGTTTCTTGATCTCACTGCTGCCTTTGTCACTGTTGATCATGATATCTTAATTCAAAGGCTCCATGTTTCAGTCTGGTAAGCGGGTTGTGTTCTTAACTGGTTTTCATCCTACTTAAAGGACAGGAGCCTTTATGTTTCAATAAATCTGCAGAAACAAAAAGTTTCTCTGGGATTCCACAAGGGTCAGTCCTTGGGCCACTGCTCTTCAACCTGTACATTCTCCCGCTTTGTACCATCATAAAGAAACACAGTATATCCTACCATTCATATACTGATATATACTACATTTCACTTTCCTCTGATGATCTCAGTCCTGTTAACAGACTAGTAAAACTGCATTAGTGATATTAATTGCTGGATGTCCAGAAACGTTTTACAGTTAAATACAGACAAGACTGAGATACTCATAGGGTCGCATTTTATTTTGCGGTATACTTATAAGACTTAACAAGCCTTACTTTGTATCAAATTAGACAAAAACTAGAAATAATATGTCCTTACTTAGACAGTAAACAAACACAGTTATACCCTAATTAAATACGATACACCTAAATTATGCCGTAATTAGAGACCGCATATAATGCCATATTAGACCCAAAATATACTATACTTAGACCCTATTATGTCTAATTATACTGTAATTAGAAACCAAATAAGAGATCCTGATATACTATTAGACACCATTTTACAAGATCATATTATTAGAAATCAAATACAATGTCATATCACATCCAAAATATGCTACAGTTA
>NTHP01000137.1:848593-865737 GCA_003416845.1 Oplegnathus fasciatus | reverse complement strand
AGAGGACAATACATTTATTTGGCCTTTATGTAACATAGTTTCACTTTATTACAGCGTCATTTGTCGCTCATTAGTTGAAAACTGTAAACTAAAGTCAGCTCCCAGACCAGTTAAGACATCAGACCATTTAATGCCATGTCAATATCCGACCCCAGTAACATTAGGCTGTGGTAGCTGCCAGAACATTGCATCTTTATGTCCCACTATTAGACTCTAATTAGACTTTATTAGTGGCTAATTTAATGCTCTATTTGCAGGATTATCCAAACAATCAGTAGGGTGGCTCCAGCCCATTCAAAATGCAGCAGTCAGAGGGCCTTACATGTACACGGAAATTTGAACATATTACTCTAGTACTGAAATCACTTCATTGGCTCCCGGTACAAAATCCTCTTAACAGTCTATAAATCACTCAATGGTTTGGCTTCTCAGTACATTTCTGACTTGCTCAGTGATTACAACCCGATCAGGCCTCTCAGGTCACCAGGCAGAGGTCTTCTAACAGTACCCAGAATAAGATCCAGTTCCGGTGAGGGTGCCTTCAGTTACTGTGGTCCTGCTCTCTGAAACAAGCTGCCTGCTGACTTGAGGTCCATCACAACTCTGTCCACATTTAAAAGCAAACTTAAAACTTTCCTATTCTCCCAGGCTTATGGTTAATTACTGTGTGTGTGTGTGTGTGTGTGTGTGTGTGTATGAGTGTGTGTATGTGATAGGGAAGGGGTTTCTGTTTGATTATGTTGATGTTTTATACTGTATTGTTATATTTATGCTGTTTATGCTATCTGTGTTCTCATGTTTATGTCTATATCTCTATATTTTGTATTTCAATGTGAAGCACTTTGAGTTTACATGTAATGAAATGTGCTATATAAATAAAATTGCCATTGCCGTTGCCACTATACTGAATATGAGAGATGGCTAAGCTTCTTATCTACTTCTATGTATTTTAAGTGCACAGCTAATAGACTGAAATGAGCAGGATGCAACTTTAACGTTTAGATTACTTTTTAGCAACCATCCAAGCACCAAAACAAACCTCCCCGTCACTGCAAACCCACATAGTTACCTACTTATTTAGCTAGAAGTGAGGAGGAGAGACCCAGAGAAATTAAGGAGAAAAATAGCAGCGTCAGTAAGTCAGACTTGGAAGGGAAGGAAGGAGGAAATATTTGAGTAGTGACATCACTGCAACAGAGTGGAAGTGCTATCCTTTTATAGCCATGTTCTCTCTCTCTGCCACATTCCTCAGCTACAGAGCTCAGTCCACTCCTCCTCCTCCCACTCCTCCTCCTGCCCTCTTTTTCTCCGACTTCACTCCTGCGCCAGCCCAAGTGGTGTGACGCAAACGCGGGGAACAGGGGGGTGGGGAGACGGAGGAGGGGTAAGGGGGAGAGGAGTGGGTAAACTCTGCGAGGGAGAAGGCAGAAAAATTCCCTGAACTCTCCCCTCCTAGCCCTCCTGACCACTTCTCTTTTCCTGTCACTCCACTCTTCCTCTCTCCACTTTTACTTTCACTGGCGTGGTGTGATTTGGCACTGGCAGTAGACCTGGAGGACTTCATGACAAAGTGCTCTATTTCCGATTCACAGGAACACCATTCATGAAGTATCAAATGTGTCTTCAAAACCCCCGCTGTATTCCTAGAAAGGTCTCAGGGGAGCTTGTCTCATTTCAATATCAAAATATTATTTTGATTTGAATTCAAAGATCTTTAAGAATCCTTGTGCTGTGCATTCACGTCTTATATGACGAGTCTGTCATATACAGAATCTGAAAAACCGATAACATTATTACTGAGGTTAACAAAACTTTGCATTTAAAAGTGAGAAGACATGGCCGCCAACGTGAAAAACATGATGTACTCATCCACAAGAACCTATTGTGTTCGTTCCTTCCTTCCTTCCTCCTTTCCTATTATGGTGTTCTGGCCAAACTTGGCTGGTCTGTTTTAGCTGTTCATAAAACAAACAAAAAGCATAAATTATCTGCATGATGTGTGACATCTTTTAACCAATTTCATTTCTGGTCATAATTACATGTTCTACACTTAATCTGGGAATTTATGGTGAATAATTCCACTTGTTTTTCAGTAAAAGAAGTACAGTTTATCTATTATTTTGACTATTGTTAAGACCAGAGGAAAACATATTGAGGGATTATCACAGACTGGTATCTGTTTAGCCACAATACTGTTTTGAAACCATCTAAAAAAAAAAAGTATAATCCCATTTGGTGGCTGCCATATATTTGTTTCTGGTCAATACTGACTGATGTGATTTTATTCAGAAAGAACAGTCATGACAACTTATTTCAAAAGCATAGATTAAAACTAAAAAACCTTAAAGGTTCTGTATGTTACATTCAGAAAATGCTTGTTAACAATGACACCTGTGGCCATAAAGTCAACTGCAGTCAGCATCCTGTTGCCCCCGCTCGTGTGTGTACTCGTACTCCATAGACATGAGCCAGCATCGGCCAAAACAGTGACATGATACACATAAGACTGAACGTGACTGCCAGGCATCATGTTGACAGCTTGCTAGCCAGCTTTATCTAACCTTTGTCTGCCTGTACTCCAGGTCCACTGCCTCCCATGCATTCAACCTGTCTCTCCGAGCCATCTCCAGTCCTGCCATTCTGCTTGCCACGCTGCCGTCTCTACCAGCTCAGCCAGCCTTCACATACGTTGTGGTCTCCGCCAGCCCTGGCCTGCCATCTCCTCATCTCACAATTCTAACCTTGTTCAATAAATCTCTGTTTTTGAACACTCAACCCAGCCTGTCTCCGCTATGCTTTTAGGTCCCTCTCAAGCTAGAACACAACACGGTCACATTCCCGTTTTTGCCAGACAGGTTTCACTAGATAAAACGTTTGTTTTTTTGTGCTCACGTGGAGTTTGTGTTGGAGTCTGTGTTGTGGTGGGTCCCCAGTCGTTCGTTGACGTTAGCGGACTCCACTTACTACAGTGGTATGATAAATAAACAGATTTTGCTGTGATTTAATTGCAATAAACGGATCAAATATGCCGAAATAACTACATCATGGTATGCTGATTTATAAAAAGTATGAATTTGTGCTTTGTCAGATCTGTCCGCAATATGACAAACAACTTTTAAAATGAATGCAGTATGGATCGATCAGTGCTATGCTATGCTAACATTGTAGCTGCTTCATCAACACTCAGAATAACGTCATATAAGTTAGGTATAAATACGGCAGCGATGTTATTGTTTATACACATAGATATCTACATGTTGTGTAACTTTAAAATTATATCTGTATAAATATGAAGTAGTATCACAGAGCTAATGTTAGCTAGTGCTGCACACTGTTGGCGCTGTAAGGGAGCTGGAGAGAGGCAAGGCGCTCGGGAGCGTGCATAATGTCACATCCGTTTGACTTTCCCGGAAAAACTGCCCTGAGCCCTTAACATAGAAATCAGGCTGTTACAGGCAACCGAGAAAGTTGGGGAAGGTCTCATTTTTTAAGCTATGTTACAATCCCTTCGCACATTATCAACAAAAAAGATGAAAAACTGTAAGCCACAGAAAGAGATATGTAACATCATATTGTTTCGTCTGGAAGGTGTGGTTCCAATGGCATGATGAGGTGAGAAAGGGGGTGCTCACGAATGAGAAGGAGGTTTAGGTTAGTTATAGCTGAAGCTTCGCAGATGTGTTTGTGTGCGAGAACAAAGGCCCCTCTCGTCTGCGTGTGTGTGGGGTGGGGGGGGGATCTGGTCTGTGTATCGTGGTGGTGGGATGGGTGGTGGAGGACTGAGTGTGGTGTGATGGTGTATGGAGAAGGACATTCATTTCCTATGGCCAGTCATTTTTGACCGGGAACACCACGGGTAAAGTTTGAATAAAACCATTAAAAATCTATTAAAGTGGTCATCACTGGCTTTGCATGTTTAAATGCCTAGTATGGAGGAATACATGAAGCCTTCGGTCAGTGAGATGAAATATACCATATTTAGGCCAATTTTGCCTGGAACACAATAGGCTATATCATAATCTGATTGCAGTAACCTTCCTATTTTACAGAAGAAGAAGTGAATCTAGATGAGTATGTACGAACTGATCTGAAAAGCAGAAACAGCACATACGGGCTGTGGTACAGATAAAAAAAAACAAGATTTATAACTTGCACGGCAGCCTTCTGAAAAGAATTAAACTGGAGTTTGTCAGAACGGATTTATCAAGACATGAAAGGTGCATGTGTGCCAGTGGATCAATTCATAATATTGAGGAAAAAACAAGCCAAACTAAATGTATTTTATTGAAATGACATCATAAGGAACATGAGCAGCGTGTTTCAGTTCACCTTTACATGAGTTTCTGTTGTGTAAATGCAAAATGCAAGTTAAACTCCTAGATTTTAAACACAAAAGCCTGCTCCGCTACAACGGCCGTGAAGCCAAGAGCAAGACAAGTTCCATCGTATTCTTTGACTTCGGCTTTAACTGACGTGTTTGCTTCACGAGCGTCACTTGGTTTTCTTTTCTCTCCTGTCAAAAATCAGCCCATCTTGTGCTTTACGTACACTTTGACCCTGAATACATTTTGCTAACCTGAATCTTGATAAAGTCGCTGGGGTGAAAGCACTCATGCTTGTATATTGTTCCCACATGATTAAGATTCATTCAACTTTAGATCTACTCCACATTTCTCTGCAGTCGTGCGCGCCGGCCCTGCAACGCCTCCCCACCACCCACCCCAGGGGTGAGAGCCGACCCTCAATTTGAGAACCATTTCAAGGCCCATATTACGACATGTATTTGAGGAAGTATAATGGATCAATTTAGATGGATGAATTTAGATATTACTTTTGTGTCTTGCTGTCAGAATTGTCATACTTGTATAAACTGTAGCCATGGTCTGATCAGTTACATCAGGGTGTTGGGCAGAAGAAGAAAGTCCCTTTAGGCAGTTTCACATCTGTTTGTCTTATTTAAGTAGATCTTTCACAACAGGCTGGCCCATACATGTTCACTGCACACTTCCTGTTCAAGCTCACACTGAGTACATGCTTCTCCTTTTAGACTTCACACTTCCTGTTTTTATGTCCTTTTCTTAATATGGTATGAAAATAAATTAGCACTGCGTCAGTGTATTTATTAACAACAGATGTGTGACCTGCATACAAGAACAGCTTTCTGTGTTGAATGCTTTACATTTCAAACATCTACTGAGGAGGAGAGGCCTAGTTTGGTTTGAAACTGTACACTAAATGACATCAATTTATATCATATATAATGTGATTAAAGGCTGATGATTGACTATAGCTAGTGTAGTGTGTTTATCACCTGGAAGCAGTAATTTTATTAAAGGTGCAGTGTGTAGGATTTAGGGGATCTAGCAGAAATGGAATATAATATTCATAATGTTCATAACATCATAATGTTTTCATTAGTGTATAATCACCTGAAACTGAGAATCGTTGCGTTTTTGTTAGCTTAGAATGAGTCCTTCATATCTACATAGAAAGCAGGTCCTCTTCCACGGAGCCTGCCATGTTGCACTGCCATGTTTCTACAGTAGCCCAGAATGACAAACTGGCTCTAGAGAGGGCCTTTCGTGTTTTTTCGTGCACCTGAAGGCCACTGTAGGTTCTTCGACACATGTGGAAAGGGAGGGGTATTCAGTTGGTTGCAATCTGCAACCTCACGGCTACATGCCACTAAATCCTACAAACTGGTCCTTTAATAGGCACTTATAGTGTAGAGTGTGGACTAATATTAATAGCATACTAATGCTAATGATGAATGTAGGATTTGTAAAGTAGTTTTGTCAGTTTGAAACCAATTTTGGTAATAGTTACACTTTACAAGCCCATCAAGACACAGTGTTGAGTAATCAAAACCCATGTTTTGTTTCCTCCTTTGGTTGTAATGGCTAATGATTCTCAGAAGGCACTTCAAAGCAGGTTTTCAGGATGATTCAGAATTCAGTTTTAAGCTGCTATAATCAATAATTTTATATCAACAATGGATCAAAGGACTATGTGTAATATGAAAGGGGTTGCTCATCGTGACGAACCCACAGAGATTTAAACCCATCATACACTACCTGCTCAGCACCAAACAACACACTGACAAAGTTAGTGCTGGCGAACATAGTGGCAGCTAGAGAGCCAGATATTTTTCTCCAGATTTGGTGGAGACCAAAACAGCGTATAGAAGAAGAGTGAATGTTGAACTTAAACTTATCAGGTGGCAAAAACCCTGACTCCAAATACATGTTTCTAAGTATCTGCTATATGTGTAAATAAGCAACTTTTTGCCAACACATTCACCCTATCAACTTCATGAGGTGATAATATGTCAATGTACTGTCTACTTCCTGTTTCTGCTGCCCTGAAGTGGCCAACGAACCAGTTATTGCAGGTTTGAAGTTATGCTAAACAGCCTAGCTTGGCTCAACTCACAATTTAATACTTTCCAACAGCACAGACAGATAAAAAGGCATCTGTGAGTTTGACTGACTCAGGCGAAATTGGAAAAATAGTATCAGTCTTCAAAAAGCAAATCCTTCCTGTCTATTTCCAACCATATGAATAAATTAATAAATATGACTTTTAACTTATTTTGTTTCATTTATCAGGTCATTATTGAAATCACTGGAAAAAATATGCCTACATTTATACAACCATTATACATCATCAGATAACATTAAAATTAGATTTACTGACTATAGTCTTCCTCATTCTCCTTCTCCTTTTAGATTTTCACACTAATCATCTCTTCCCAGACAACATTCTCATTTTCCACTGCATGACAATATATTTTATGTGTATCACAGCTTTCAAGGCATCGTGATTTACGTCCTGATCCTTGAAACACCAAAGCCTCGTTGCTGAGGGAGCAGTATTAGAGCTCAGCTGCTTCTTGTCAGTGGACGTGTTATTTTAGGTCCAGTGTTTTAGTTTTAAGCTAAAATCAGCAGTGGGCTTGTGGCTGCCGAGCCAATTCATGACACAGCACACACATCTTAGCCTGGAGGACAATAGGCCTCTCTGTGAGGAAACGCTCGCACACATATACACATATACACACTGCTGTGTTTATACAGGTGGGCAGAAAATGAAGTGGTTAGCGAGGTGTGTGTGTGTGTGTGTGTGGTGGTATGGTGAGTTTGGTTATTGAAAGGAAAGGAATGGATATGGCGTATGTGTGTTTAGCCTTGGCTTCCCTCCCAGGAATACATACCACAGTGACACTAGCAGTGCAGAGACCAGCAGAATTCCTTCTTATGAAAATAAGCATCACAGAAACGTAGAAGAGAGGAGAGGAGAGGAGAGCAGAAGAGGTAGGACAAAGGCAGCAGAGGAACAAAAACCTACACACCCATGCAGTACAATGCACATAATGTATATGTGACAAAATGACCCAACATAATATTTGTGGCAAAATTAATCTCAAGTCAAGGTCTTCTTACCAGCTTTTCCTGAGTTTTCAACCACACTTAATAGTCTTCATCAGCAAATGGAACTGTCTCAGGTATCACCATAGTAACGTCAGTCAGTGGTTGTGGATGGGGGAGATCGTGGGGATCTTCCCCATATAGACCCCTTTTCTGTTAGTAAACATTATGACGTGTTTTGTGGGCGGAGCTTAGGTGAACATGTTAGCTAACACTAGCTAGCAAGTTTTGTTGGCATGTTTTCTAACAATGGCTGAAGAAAGTAGTAGGCTACATAACCTACAGAAAATGTCATCTTGCTGTGTTGTTGGGTGACAGAATCGAAGGAGTAATGGCTCCAAATTGAAATTTTACCACATACCAGCTGCCACTGCCAGTCAAAAAAATCGAAGACAACTATGGTTAAACGTGCTAGGACGAAAGGATTGGACTGAGGCGATCATCAAAAATACTCATGTTTGTAGCACACACTTCATATCAGGTATGGTTATGGTATTGTCTGTTGTAGGCGTGGATAACATTATGTGTCTAAAGTTTTGTCATGCCCACCTAATCAGAAATTGGGGAACAAGGAGGAATAGGTGATTTCCCTCATAAAGCTAGTTGTATGGCCAGAGACAAAACTGTTTCCTGTATGTTTTGTCTCTGGCCATACAACTAGCTGACAAAGTTAGCGTTACGAGAGAAATCGCCTACTTCTCCTAGTTCCCCAATTTCTGATTAGGTGGGCATGACAAGCCTTTAGACACATGATGTCTTCCATACCTACAACAAATAATACTTTGATATGAAGAGTGCACTACAAACACGAGCATTTTTGGTGATCGCCTCAGTTCAATCCTTTGATTTTATCGCATTTAACCACAGTTGTCTTGATTTTTTGACTGGCAGTGGCAGCTGGTATGCGATAAAATTTCAATTTGGAGCCATTACTCCTTTGATTCTGGCACCCAACAACACAGGAAGATGACATTTTCGGTACTACTCTGAGGTGATTGCCTCCAGATCTTCCTTTGTTTTGCCTCCGGTTAACACTGTGAGGTAATCATGATGTCGGCACTAAAAGGGTCTATACAATATGACCACTGATTTGCTGATGAAGACCATGAGATGTGGTTGAAAGCTCAGAAAAAGCTGGTAAGTACACCTTGAGTTGAGATTACTTTGTCACACACACTGATCCCAAGCTCAAGAATAAACTTTCATGTTCTGCTGCGATATATATTTACCCTATACAAGGGTATAGTGGTAAGAGTTCAATCAACAGCTCTCTGTTTTGACAAATACTTGCTTCACATACGCAGTTTTGTTTTAGGAGTTTTGTATTGGATTGCACAACAATTTTTCAAGATGTTGTGTCCGCCTCCTGCGTAATGCAGCAAACAGTACAATCACACTTGATGTATCCCCTTCCCATCCACCCCTTGTGTCCAACTGGGATTTCTCAAACGGTAACACACGCAGCATTCAAGAAATCGAGAAATTACCGTTACACACAAACAAAACATGATGGTACAGCAGCCAACCACATGTGACAAAACAAACTGATAAAGCTCATATTGGGAAGTTACAAACTGTAGGGTACATCTATGCATGCACACATGGGGGCGGGCTGAGCTTTTGGGAAGTGACGGCTGTAAAAAGAGGAAGCAGAGATTCTGATGACGCTTGGCATGGAGTGTTTGGCTAGCAGACCAACAAAGTATTAATGAGCACTTAACAATGGGAAATAAAGCGATTGGGGGGTTTTCATGATGGTTGTTCCCAGGGGTATGTGTTCTCTCCTCTCTTATTTGTTATCAGGAGAATGTAGCCTAGTCTCTGGGTATGCTTTTGCCCCTGCTTTACGCATGCGCACACACACACACACACACACACACACGTACCATTAACCATGACATAATGTTTACATTACTCTGGCTAGAAAGCTCCTCAGGGACAGAGGATCACATCACCTAGAGACGCTCTCAGACAACAAAAACTTATTGTGAATGTGTGCGTGGTAATTTCTGTCATCACCTACAGACTTTTCTAAATAAAGTAAATAAATGTACATATATTTACATGACTTCAAAATGTTAGATGTTTCTTTGCCAAGCATACCATCATTACAAAGAGGTCTAATGAGCGTCCTTCACTGCTGTGCAGCAGATTTAGCTGGTTTTCAATGTGTTTATGAGACTGTGGCAATTATTAACATGAACATCTGGTCATTTCCGCAGGGAGACATCTCATTAAACTCTTTACTGTAAAAGGAGAGAATTCTGATTCTGACATTGAAGCATGGTAATACATTCAAAATAATCTCATACAAGATAAAAGAAAACCTCCAATGTCCCAATTATACAGTCGAACAACACAAAAAATCATTACGCAGCTTATATCTAAAGGAAATGGGAGAGAGAATTGGTCCACGAGATAACACGGTTGGACTTTCATATTGGTAAATCAGACCACCTATTCGCGTTTCTGGTGACCTTTTATCACCTAATATTTTGTGACAGGGACAATACAACACAACAATTTGTTAAATTTAAATTTGTTGTTCTAGAGATTATTTTTATAACATCTTAGTTCTTGTAGTAGGTTAGTTAAAATCGCCTTAATATCGGCCTAGGAAAAACCAATCATCGAGCGTGAATGAATCCGAAGGCCACCGTTCTCCTACACGCTTGGAAAGGGAGGGGTGAGGGCAGGGGTATTCAGTTGGTTGCAATCTGCAACCTCACTGCTAGATGCCACTAAATCTTATATACTGCTCCTTTAAGACCACAAAACTGGAAAGAAGTGACAGATATATCTAAGATGTAACCCATTACGTGTGTTTTTGAAATGATGTTTTTAAAAGGCAACATAATTTAAATAATACAAAAAAATGTGATCAATAATCTTAAAATAAATCTTTGCTTCATACCTCCAGGTCAAACTTTGGACATCACATTTTATACTACACAGCAACCGTGTGAATATTGCACCAGGAAATTTGTTCTACACATCGAATTAAATGACAACTTAAGGACTCTCATGAGGACACTGACATCATGAAACAATCTGCAGCATTCCCATAATTTACAGACAGCTAACAGACATGCAGATTGGTACAAAACATGGAAACTACTGGGGGAAGTGTCGCAGGAAACACTGTGATGCAGACACATCCCATCACACAGTGAAACTCACGTACTGAAATGACACAAACACACGCACACACACAGGGATACACAGACATGCAGACGTGGGAAAACACATCACAACTCTTATATCGATAAGTAGCAGCGAGGAAAGACAAGGAAGTGGGGAAAAAAGACACCTAAATGCACACATGTGAGCACGGACACGCACTAAGAACAGTTTTCATTACAAGTTTCCTGGATACCAATATATAAATAAAAGAAAGAGGAACACGCCATTTGACACGAGGCTCCAGATCCATCAATATCCCTCTGATCAAACACACTGATCAATATTATGAGCTGTTGCCTGGATACAGTCGAATGAGCGCAGTGTGAGAATATACAGACCGGGAATCATCCTTTGGCTCCCACTCAGCTGCACGGAGACAAACGCACTCCCTGACGCTCACATCCACACATCAGCTACTATTGTAGCAGTACTCCTCTTCGACTTGGGTTAACGGATAAACTGTTTTCTCTTTAGAGGAGTTTTCATGCACACAAACGTACACACAGACTCCATTACCATTATGTATCAAGGACGTCTTGTCACGAAGAGTGTACACACAAACTCTCATAGTATAAAATGAAGGTAGAAAGAATGCGACACTATATTGACCTCTCACAGCTGACATGAAAAGAGGTTGTAATGTTATGGGAGTAGAAATAAAACGACATTGCTCTGAGGGAGTTCTAAACATATATTCCAAATGAAAGCTAATTGCCAAACCTGCAGCCCCACTTCTGTCGAGATAGGGATAGGGTCAAACTCTGAAAAGCACACTATACATACATAAACACACTGATAACATACACACAAGCTAATTCACCCCGAGTTAGCCCCATGGCGACCATACGGCATAAGCTTTACGCAGCACACAACATCATATAAACACTTAAATCTAACAGCTGTGAGGCATATAATGTTTTAGATAGCAGAAATGAACACAAATACACACATTAAGACCCTGCCAATGCACTTTCTTACACATTATGATGTAAATTTCTTGCATGCTTTATAATAAGGCTGTAAGTTACAGTAAATTCACGCTGAATACTATTACTCTGTATGATTTGGCCATTTATGATTAAGATCATTATATAGAAGCAGAAATAAACAGAAAAGCAGCTTAAAGAACCATTGTTTGGACTGCACAAGGGACCTCATTATTTGTGCACAAATATCATCCAGCGCCACACAATACTGCCAAAAGTTTTTTTTTTCTTTTATGTACTTGATTCTGTTTACGTTGAGTTTAAATGTGATGTTTTTGTGGGGGATTCAACGCACATCCCCGAGCTACAGGTTTAGAGACTGTGGGTCATCCGTGTCTGTCATTACATGTAATCTGAAAAAGAACATGCACACCCTTCATCTCAGTTTCATCTCACCAGAAACACCAAAAGGATTTGCCTGACATCTAACCGGATTAAACATCTTGTGCCTACAGTATCTCAAACATTCAACATTCCTGTTCTCTTTCAGTCGTCACAAAAACCCACAAATTGGATGATGTCAAACGCTTGTGTTTTCCTCGACTTCAGCAGCCCCGAAACAAAACCAACACACCAACAGCAAAATGTCTTGGGGAATTTTACACGCAAAAAATGTTTGCCACTGCAGAGTAGCAGACGAATGGTATTTTTTTCCCTCCCTTTTAACAGCTTCAATAAATAAATATGTTGCAACACAGCTCCTTATGACGCTCGTTCCATATTCGGTTGAACTTCTGTATCCAAACACCTGACATCACTCTGCACTCTGTCTTTTTACGTTAGCAATCTTGTTCCTCTCTAAGCCTGAGGTAATTGCGAAAAAAAGCCCTTTTTTTCAGATTTAACTGAAGTATTTGTACTAATTAGTTCCAATTATTTCTGACATCTCAGTTAAGTACAGTCTTTTTTGGGCAGGATTTTTCCACAAAAATCAGCCATGAGAACACTTAAGACAAACTGGTCTAATTACAATTTTTGTCTTTAACATTTATTTCAAGGCACATTATTTGACATGCATACAGCCAACTGTCTCTCTCTGTCTCTCTCTCTCTCTTTCTTTCTCTGTCTCTCTCTTTCTTTCTCTGTGTGTCTCTTTCACATGGACACACACACACACCTGCACTCCTACTGTTTGTTTGGCTTTCTTGAATTTTAAAACACACTCAAAACAATCAAATTACCTATCATAACACAAATCTAAGAGCTTTTCTCTTTTTGCCTCCTTCTGTCCTCATTCTTCTTCCTTTTCTCTCATCTCTCTTCCTCTCTGCACCCCCCTGTCTCTTCCCCTCTCTCTGTCTGGCTCAGCATGTTCCAGCTATTGATTTAAAACAATTTAAGACTCCACTTTCCCTCTCATCAAAATGAATTTCTCATGAATCCCAGCTTTCACTCAGATCTCATCACAGACTGTAAAACTGGAGCTTGAGATAGAATTATCTTTCGGTGGAAATCTCTGATCGCATTCCCCGTGTGTATCTTTTTCCTATTTCCTGAATGAAATACATGTTTATGCCTTTGCTGTTCCCCCTGGTCACACATGAGGCTGATAGAAACACAATGTGATAAACCATGCCTGTGTTACTGGAACAAAGATTTGGCTGTTTGTTTTGTTTTGGGTTCAGCAGGATCTCCAGGAACTGTTGCTTAACACACACACACACTGTTGTGTGGCTCGCTTCCAGGGACTAGGGTTGTGTAAGTTCCCCCTGCCTACCAGTCTCTGTGTTCGCTCAGCAGCTCTGGCTCTCTGCCTTGGCCTCTTCCTCTAAGAAAATGCTCTTGTTTCATGTGTATAGTAGTATGCAAAGACATGAAAAATAAATACACCCATGCAGCCTTAGGTAACAGTCGCAGATGGTGTTTCTCATTTCTTTGTACAGATACTGAATTAGCCAAATTAATCTAATCCACTCGGTGATTCCACCGAAACTAACATGGAAATGGTGCAACAGCTCCCCCCACTGGTGCATCAGACATACAGAGGAATTGTACAGTGTAATATGGTGTTTTACATGTCTTTGTCATTCAATCAATTCTAATGCACAATGATGACAATCTCTTTACACGTGAATCACCAATCACAACTCCAATATGAAATGTTTAACTCAGCAACTTTTCCATGTGGCAATTAAATCCTGTACGGTCTTTGACAAGTTGGATGTGTTGCTGTAATACCTTTTGACAACCTGTCACGGGGATGTTTGAATTACACATCTACTTGTGTCCTTCATTGCATCCTTCTCTCCTTGATTTCTTGCATCACTCTTTCTTAGCGAAAATACTGTAAATCTCAAGGTGGAGATGAAACACTTTACAACATAAATCAAGAGTGTTGCGTAGACAGAGTCCAACATTGCCTCAGACACAGCCTCATTAGTGCATAGTAGCCATCTCATGATTATAATACATCAAAAGCAGTCCTGTGACACATGTGGGTCCTAACCATTATAATCTGTTTTTACCATCTGAGCTCACTGTGTAGAGTGGTGGACAGCACAATCAATGGTCATGGTGCTGATTTATAGTCACGCTTTAAGCCAGCAGAGGGCAGTAGAATGCAGCAAATACCAGCAAGTGTAATCATACAGGATGGAAATATTCAGTTCCTCTTCTGTCTCTGCCAACAATGTGAGCTCAGAAACTGCAGAACTGATGTAAATATACTGACCAACTGTACAGTCAGACTTGTTCTTTTCTATGGTTTGAGTATTAAATTACACATTTACATAGTGGTAACCCAAAAAAGTATGTGAACATCTGAACATTTTACCCCTGTATGTAATTGTTGAGCACCTCATAAGGTCTGGCTTGCGGTTGGTGTTCCAATATAAAAAGACACACATAAATAGGATTTAAAAAGAGTAAAATAAAATAGAAGATAAGAATAAGCCAAAATAGAATAAAACAGGTTAAACAGTAAGTCAAGTCAAGTCAGTTTTATTTATATAGCCCAGTATTACAAATCACAATTTGCCTCGGGGGGCTTTACAGGCTGTACAGCATATGGCACCCTCTGTCCTTAGACCCTCGACTCGGATGAGGAAAAACTCCCCCAGACAAAACACTTTAACGGGGAATAAAATGGAAGAAACCATCAGGAAGAGCAACGGAGGAGGGATCCCTCTCCCAGGACGGACAGACATGCGATAGATGTTGAGCGTACAGAATAAATCAACAACAAAATCACAGTGTATACAATTTGATGACAGAAATGTAGATTGTAGAACAAAAGTGAAGAGGATGGATCCAGGAGGACATCGGGCAACTTCAGGGATTGCCCACATAGGTAGGACCTGAGCCACAACATCTCCTCTCCACCATGGAGACTAAGAATTCCGACTGCAGCTACAGTGCAGTGCAAGATATGAATACCAATGACATACGATAATTGTATGTTGTAGCATTAAGAGTTCCTTCAACTGTAACTAAGGAGGCATCTAAGGAGGCCAGAGCAAAAGTACAAAAAAATGTGTCCACATACTTTTGGCCATATAGTGTACCCCAGTATGTCTGCTGTACTTCGCTGACTCTTTTGTTTGCCACTTTCCCCCAAAACAAATGAGTCAAAAGAACTCTCCCCCATCACCCTCTCACTCTCTCTCTCCACCCTGAATCATTGTCTCCTTCTCCACACTGGACCCTCTGCAGACATTTGTCACTGTTATCTTGTTTTTTAAACCTGCTACGTCCTCCTTCTCTCCAGCTTTCTAATTGAATCCACAGGAGTGAATTCCAGTGGGCAGGAGAGGAGGAGGGGGAGGGAGGGTGGGGGGCGGTGTCAGAGGTCAAAGGTTGGGTTATGACCTTTGCCCTGTGAGTAGAACCCTACTGTGCGGCGTTTCTGGATGTGTGTGCATGTGTGCGTGGGAGGGGTTTTGTGTGTGTGTGTGTGTGTGTGTGTGTGTGTGTGCATAAAGCAGAAACGAGGGAGAGTCATAGTTGTTATGTATTTATGCATAAATGAACATTCCAGTGCAGTCACTCTGGTTATCACGTCTATTCATGAGGTAGCTGACATGGCTTTATGCTAACTGTTTGATATCATGTGCTTCACTTCATTTGACAGTTTTTTAATGGTCTGTGTTGTCTTTTATCTGTTAAGTATTCTTTTACAGGAAATATCAGCTTTAAGAACATAAAAATGGATTTAAGGAAGATACTGTATTTGTTCCTATCAGTGACTCAACAGTTAATATCGATTTTTTTGGAACACTGTAGCACAAAATAGATGCTAAGATTGGATGAAAGGGTGGAGTTAGTTTACTTACACTGAAGATAGCAATTGTACAGTCTGGGAAACTCTCTTCCTAAATCCCAAACTCTCTCTGTGAATCCCAAAGGCTCTCTGTAAGCACAAACACACACACTCACAAGTGAATTTGGGCAGGGGGTACATTGTGTAAGACGGAAGGTGGTCAAGGGAGGGGGGGTGGAGGAAAAGAGGAGCAGATGTTCATCAGGTCTACAGACCCCTCCTCCCCTCTCTTTAATATGTCACTGGTTATAGTAGCCTCTTATCTGAAGAAGCCTGTGGGGCTGTAGAGGAATGACTTCACTTAATCATGAGAGTTTCAATAGGCCGAGTGTGCAAGTATGTGTGTCTCGCTCTCTGTAAAACACACACACACACACACACACACACACACACACACACACACACACACACATACACAACAAATGGAGGTACAATGCAATTGTTTCACTCTGTAAATTGTCTCCAGATGTACACACACTGTTGACAACGTTGTGATTATGTCGCTGCCTACTCACTCCTCTATTATTTTCTTATATGCCCAAAGTAGCTCTCAGGCATCCTTCCCATTCTTCCTGAACACTGAAGTGTTTGTTCATCAAGACTTCTGTCAAGTACGTCTAAGAAAAAAATGGATTACTTTATTATTGCATTCCATTTCTTCAAAAACATCTTGTTGGATTAGGTGTACAGCCTACAGTCAGTCTTCCTGGGCGACTCCAGGGTGCAATGTCACCTCTGTAAATCTCCTCTAATATCAAACAGATGTTGAATCAGCAAATGCTTTCCTAATGACTTGGCTAATTATTTCACTGCAGGACAATGGTGTGACAAAGCAAGGGAATGCGTCCCGTGACAAATCTTTATGCGTCTGGTTGATTAATCCAAGATTGGTGGACGAACCTTGTTGCAGATCCAGTCTTAATGAAACCATCTCTTCCTCCAGTCCTTCAATCCCTTCCTCCCTCTCCCTCTCATTTCCCCTCTTTCTCCTAAATAGCCCCCAATCCTGCCCCTTCGTCCCTCTCCTCACCCCCATCTCTTTCCTCCTAACAAGCCCTTCTATCCCACCCATTCATCACCCTCTGTTATTTCCACCGTGTGTGTGTGTGTGTGTGTGTGTGTACGGGGGTAGAGTCGCAGAGGGCGGGCCATTAGTTTGTTAGTTGGTTCTGCAGCTCATTGAGCTCATTGTGCTCCAAAGGCCCTCTAGCCCAGCTGGACTCAACAAGAAGCAAGCACTCTCTTTCAAATCCCTCTCCTCCTTTCTCCTCCCTTCTCCCCTCCCCCTTT
>NTHP01000137.1:802530-841044 GCA_003416845.1 Oplegnathus fasciatus | reverse complement strand
CACACACACACACACACACTGGACTGAGACCTCAGACGCTCTCTGCACCTGTGTAGCGTCAAAGGAAACAAAGACTGACTCAAAACGCTCAGAGAGATTCGCCTATTAGATTTATGTGGTTAAAATGTCACTGGCAAATGCGTAAGGGAAGCCGCAGTGATGCCGAAACTAAAATGTGTGTTGCCACCAAAACAGAGTACATATCAAGATACAAGTTTAATATTGCTGGAAGCGTTTGACGCTTAATCAAAATAGTATGCTGAGACGCCACAAAGATATTGTAATCACAGTGTGATTGGCCTCAGTGCCACCTGTTGTTGAGTCCAGCCACACCATTTTATATTACATTTTGCCAACATCTTCTGAGCGATCTAAAGAATGTGACAAAGCCAAAGACATCTGTTTGTAGCTCAAACTTTTTTGATTATGGTGGTACAAACACACGATGTGACCTATGTTTAGGAGTTGTTGTTTTTTTTCCCCATTAACTGTACACAGTATTGTGTTTATAAGCTGGTGAAATTGTTTTTTCCTCACAACTGTACAGTCTGGGGTTATGTTTAGATCACTGGCCTCGAACCTGAATGTTAAGTTTGTAAACAACTGAAGTGCCTGTTGCGTTATTTAACAGGTCATGTTACAGTGTTGAAACAAGATTTGCTGGTTTGTTAGGGGAGATGTGAGGAGGGGTGTGAGTCTTTTTTTTNTCTTCAAGTAAGCTAGTGTGAGTTCCGGACTCTGTTGGTAAGATTACTACAAGTGTTGTTCTTTTGTCTCTCGTGCGTTATTGACAGACTGCCGGCAGCAAAATGCCAAATGACCAAATTTAACCCTGCAGGAGGAGGAAGGGGGACTCTGTTTGAACTTAACAAAAAAGCCAAGTGTGCTTGATCATACTTTTTCAAATGTCATGTTCGTGACACATCTTGAACTGTATGGCTCGCCAACTGTGCCAAAAAGTGTGCCAGCCCAAAGAGCAGGCATTGCAGGAAAAACATCAATATTGAGAGTCAAAGATGAACCAAAAAAGAAACCCCAAATGAGATGCCATCGCATTATTCTGCATCTTATTTTGTGTAAACTGATATTATTTGAACATAGCTTGAGTTGCAAGGCACTTTGTGCAGAAGTAAAGTTCAGTCAAGTCATATGAATATTTCATGAAAGTCCTGTTTCACCTCTGGCATGTTTCCTAAAAACTGTGTGGTGCTAATCTGTGTTTTAGATCATTTTAAACGCAAACATTCCCAGGAGTGGGATTTTTTTTTCCTCCCTTGTCCACAGGCAGCACCAGTGTTAACTTTTTTTGATAAATATTCATGTTTTTGTGATCCTCACCCCCACCGTATTCCACCTCTCCTTCTCATTCAGTATTAATTCTTCCTGTTACAGCTTTGTACTGTTGTGAATGTGTGGCGTCCTGGTCACATGTATGTGAGCTGTGCGCCCAGGTCTGTTGCCTTACTGAGCTAGATCCAGCATTCTGTAGGGTTAGGGTATGTATGCTTAGTGTTATAGAAATTTTACTTGGCTGTTTTGTGTGTTTATGACATAGTTGGTTAGAAGAACAGACACTGTGCTGTTACTGGTCTATTTAAAATTGCCTTTTCATCAACATGTTTGAAGCCTGTTTAGTGTTAAAGGTGATAATCTTTAGTAAATTAATTTCTTTAATTTATTTTAACGTATTTATAGAGGACTTTGAGTTGTTAATGCTTGTATCAAGTTTAATATATTTGGTTTTTGTTTGTTTTTTTTTGCTTTTTTGTACTGGAAATAAAGTTGTTTTGTTTTTTTAACTGACTGTTTTAGCTTGTTTTGCTTCCCTTTTCACCTTCTCAGGGTTTCACGTAATCCTCTATAGGTAAAATCTATACAGGCATGTTTGACACATCTGCTCAGTTACCTGGTATTCAGGTGCTGATGCAGCAATGCAGAAATTACGGGACTCATGCATGTTTCCTGGAACCTTCTGCTTGGTTGTATGTATTCTGCTGGCTATAGTATAATGCAACAATGTTCACACATTTGTGACGTTTTAGATGCAAGGTGCAGGAAGGGAGGAAGCAAGCAGGAAACCAGTGAACTGTCATTTATGGTTTTCACATTCCCCCAGTGGCCCTGTACTGTTGGGTTAACTGTATGTACACACAGTTTAAAAAGGGAAGATAAGTACGAATTCAATTCACTCTGAAGTTGATGTCGGGGGGAGGGGGGGTTGACAGAGTAATGATAAGACAGTGATGTTTTCCTGGACAGCAACACAGAAACTGGATAATGTTGACAATAATTGCTGTCCAGTGTAAACCATACCTCTAAAAGCTTTTCATGACATAAGAAGCAGTCTTGTTTTAAGCTTTGTTACAATGATTCTTATAGTGGGTTTTTAGTTCTGCATGTTTCTGTATTAGGCTAAGACATTCATTGACTTTCTTAATCCATAAAGGGACACTTGATCCTTTAGTTTATTTGAAAACTTAAAAAATCACCACATACTGGGGCATGGTTTTCACTGGATGGCTGCTCTTGGAAGAAATCATTAAAAATTATGCGTTTATGCTGTGGACAAATACAGTATACAAAGTGTTCAAGAACTCCTTTGGTGAGAGTGTATATCACTCAGTTTATTCCAAATGACTGGCATGGGTAATCAGAGGCTAGACACTAATATTTTCAAGTTGCACTATACAAGAGTGAAGCACAACAGGTCCTTCATATTTCTTCATATTAAATTGCACAAGGGAGCAGGAAATGAATCATACAGTTACTCTGTGGTGCAGCCACAGCTTGACGAATGTGCTTCAAGACCAGTGTTGCTGATTGATTCATAAGTGAGTACAATACTTGGATTTTTTTTTTTTTTAATTGAAGGCACTAAGCAGTTTTTTTCTGATTCCACTGAATAAAAGACAGAGTAAAGTGTATAAATTATTAAGAAAAGGCAAAATGTGTGTTCTGAAATCGCCTTTACTGCCTAAAGTGAGGACTTGACGGTTAAGAGGGTACATCTTGGTCTCAAATCCCCCAAAAAAGACACCATAGCAAAGAGGTTAGGGGACGTTTCATGTCTTCATGCATCGTTTGTGCCACAAACAGTGTGCTGTAGGATAGCAAGACACTGGTGTGTGTGTGTGAGAGTGAGTGAGTGAGTGTGTAGTCATGCCATTGAGATTTCATGTGGAGATAAGAAGTCTTTTGTTTGGGGGTTTAATCTGACCAAACCTGGGCTCCCACCCATTTCCCTTCTCCCTCACTGCCTCTACTGATTCCATCCTTCCTCCCTCACTTTGTTCCTCTCCTTTCCTTCAATTACAACCCCTCGCCTCTCCGCTTTCTTCACTCTTGAGTAGGAGTTTCGTCTACTGTGACTGTGGTGAGTTTGTCGAGGCAAGATCATCATTAGAAGGTTAAAACACACAACTTAAATGGTCCTTATTAAATTAAACTGTATTTATTTAGTGCCACATTCAGGAAAATATACTCGTCATACGTGTAAATGTTAAATCAGGAAAACAGCCTTGTACTTAAAACCAAATTGTGGCCTAAATGACCTTACTTACACTAAGTTAGTGAAGAATGTTTGTTTCAAACTAATATTTCATCATCATTAAACAGTAATGATGATAAGAAGTAGTTTTTTTCCCACCATTCACAATGTCCCACAAAAAAATAAACAAAAAACAGGTCTAAAGATGCATACTCATGGTTGACCCTCCAGGAATCTCTCTTTCATGCACACACACACAAGAGCTATTATCTCGTCACTGTTAACATGAGATGGGCTGGCTGTCTGGAAGTGATTAGTGGCCGTGAAGGGGTTAAAGGCATGTGTGTGCTCGTATGGTTTGTGTGTGTGTGTGCGTGCTGTATTGTGTCTGATGGACATTCTCCCACACTCTTGCCCTGTGGGACATAGGAAAGGCAGGCAGATGGCTGTATTCAGGTCCACCACGGGTCAACATATGGCCCCAAGAGACAAAGTTTGTGTTTGTGTGTGTGTGTGTGAGACAGAGAATCTCTCTCTTACTATGCATGAGTGGAGAAAGTTGAATGAGTAGGCAGGGAAGGAAAAAGGTAGGTAGAAGTGGGGGCAGAAAAGAAGCTGTGAGAGGTAAAGAAGTGATGGAACAATTCGAGAGGATGAAAGTGGGCGGCATCCTGTGAGACAATACAGGTTGTTAAATACAGCAACATGGCCGTCTGCAGATTTGTTACAGTGCTCGGAGACAAAAAAGGCCGGCCTTTTGGAGGCAGTGACACTTATTGCTTTAGTTTATTCTTCTTCGAATATTGAATACTACCATTCATTTTTTAATAAAACATCCAATGAAACAGCAGCAGTGGTCAATATTTGTCAAATGTCAAAGCTTGGTCCAAGCTTTCATAATGAATCGTTAACTCTTGTTGACAAAGTTAACGTAACAGTTTTTTTTAACTAAGTGGTGCTAGTTAGCACATCAGAAGCTAGCTAGCAGTTAGCTTAGCTCTACTGTTTACTAGCTACAGCTAACTACAAATGTTAATGCTAGCTGCATTAGCTTAATGATTACTATGCTACTGCTAGTTAATCTAACTAACTGCTACTTTACTACTAAGAATAAACACGTTTGAATATGAAGTCATTATAAATATTTACCTACATTTATAGCATCCCTCTGTTAGCCTCCAGATAGCATCAAAATATTGATTCTGATGACTAACCGCTTCATTTGGACATGTGGATGTTATACAGCTGTACAGATTGATCAGTTCACTACTTACATTATTTTAGTATAAACTCGTATTAATTTAGTATTTTATTTTAATTTAACGGCTACTACCAAATTGTCGCGGTTCAACAATGATTTTAAATTGCATTTGGTGATTTCAGTTTGTTTCTGCGTACAGTGAACTGAAGTGAGCTGCTTTCAGGTAACCTAACCCAGATCAATAGTCTCTGTCAGCCTCTCGCACTACAAAAGACTTCAGTCGGTCTATGTGGACAGTGTTGCTGAATTTTAGCAAGTCATCAATTTGAGAGGATGAATGCCGGTTTTACTTGCACACCCCCACACACCTCCTTTCTTTCTTCTAGCCCCTGAACATCCCCCCTCCTCCTCTTCCTCCTCCTCCTCCGCTCTCCCTCCCTCCCTCCATTCACCGCTCCTCTTTGTGAGTGTATTGGTGATATTGTGATGCGGGGTCGAGCAAGAGGAAGGGGAGCGAAGCCGTGCAGAGCAGCACAAAACAGCTGTTGCTGAACTCTCACCATCAACCCTGCCAGTCTCCAGATTCCTTCACTTCGCACCGTTTCTGAGATGTTTAGGCACAGATACAAGAAGCTTCTCACACCCTCACCCTTTCCTTTCCTCTCCTCACCATCACACCTTCTCCTACTTTCTCTTTTCCTACACTGCTTCCTCTCCACCCCACACTCTCCCCACCTATAATAAACTTCTCTTGTCTACCTTTCATGTCCCTCCAGCCTCCTGTAGAGGCTCTTCATTCTCTCCACCTCATTTTCCTCTTGCCCACTCTCTCAATCTCACCCTCTCCTCCTCCTCATCCACCACCCACTTTTTACAATTCTGCCCCCTCCTAGGCTTTCTCTCTAATCCCTCCTTCTGATTTTTTTTTCTTCTTTCCACAGAGGATTTGGGCAAAGTGTTTAATGGGTTGCAACAAATGGGCAAGAGTGGGCTATAGTCAGGTGCTGCACATTTATGCAGACGCCTAACTCAATTTCCCTGACTGTTTTCTTCTTTCACGACATTCCTACAGTTGAGCCGAAGTTCCAAAAACCACATATCTTGCTGTCACCTACGATGCTCTGTGCAGATCAGCAGCGGTAGAGTGGCAGTCTACTTATAACTAGGCATCTTATTTAACTTTTCTTGAAGCTCATTCAAGAGCTCTTGTCTTGAGGGCCTCCACACTGAAGTAAGGACATAACCCAGTCTGAGTGCTAAACCAAACTTTCAAAGGAGCTAAGTATATATTAAAGGGGTGCTCCAGTAATGTAGTATTGCACCTGCATGAAGATGGGGGACAAGAGATTTTTAAAAAGAATGATCAAAACGGATGCAGAAGCCGAGGTATCCTGACTCTTAGTCTCCAGTATGGGTCAAGCTCCAAAAACATTGGATCCTATACTCGTCCCATTATGCAACCAACTGCAACTCTTATATTAGACCCTTCCTCCCTCCCTAACTCCATGCTGCCAGTTCGTAATAAATAAAAATATAGAATTTTGAATGAAAATGTGTTGTCTCCAAACCCAAGCCAAATCCACCAGGATTCTTATCTTAGACTTTAAAAAGCTCCCTCGAGAGCCACAGAAGCCATTTTACAACTGTTTTAACAGGCCGGTTGGAACTCCCCACGACGAGTGAATTCTTCATGTGTAAAATTGGTGGAGTGCCTCTTTAAGATTGCAGCCCAAGTCATTCTCTTTCTCTCCTCCCACTATTTTATGGCAACCATTTATGCTTCACGGTGGGGTCTGTGAACAAACATAGCTGGGTCGGGTGGCTACTGTTTCAAGGAAAACTAAGAGCTTCTAAACAGATGTGGTAACATAGTTTGTAGCAGAGAGAAATAAAACAGTTGGCGCACGCTTTATCGGCTGATACCAAAACGTTTTTGCAGGAGTGAAAAACTTTAAAATCAAAAAATTCAATTCCAGAATATCTGCCTGTATATTAACTGCAGTGTTTTAACGAGAAAGCATGTCAAGATTTACTGCACAATTGCTCAAACTTCATTGTCCATATATATTACATCAGTTGGTTCATTCATAATAGCCAGTATGTTAAATATTTAATGAAATACTGAGGCTATGGTTTGTTCTTGTATGGTAAAATACAACTTCCATGTTGTGTCTAATACAGACAGCAATGACGATGGAAGGTAGCATCCATACAGCAGTTTTTCAGGCCCGAGTTGGAGCAAGAGACACACTGGGAGCACATTAAATGGATAAAGTTGCATGTAAAGACTTTTATTGTGTAAAACTATTACACCGGTGGCAGTGGAGTACTGGAATACAGTCAGGGGTTCAATAATAAAAGCAGAGTGAGCACCATAATCCATCAACCAGTGCAATAATGTCAACGTGGTGCCATACCAAAATGTAACTATGATGAAAATCCAGAGGGGTTAATAGCTAAAGTGTTAAATGTTGTAACAAATCTGATGATGGATTTGACTGAACCTGGGTAACTCAGGGTTAGCCGGCTGGGATAAAACTGATGCTGAATATCTCAGAGGTGCAGTACACTCACATACAGTAGAACCTCTTAATACCAAGCTCATGATATGGATCAACAACATGAAAGAAATATTTATAACTTAAGCAGGGATGATGGGAAATGGAACTGCTGTTGCTAGTGCACACAGTGAAATATGTTGCTATGCAGGGGAGTAATAAAAAAGACATAATTTACATAAGAACATTATAAGTCAACAGTTCTCTTCAATGTGTATTTTGTTCTTCACTGCCATGAAAATGTGTGTCTTGAATTCTTGGCATCATTTGTTTTGGTACAACACGATCTGAATTCTTTTTTGAAGTAAATAATGTGAAACTAGATTTAATGATTTTTATAACAGAATGTACAGAATTAATGGAAGAAATTGTGATGACCCAAAACAAACAAAATATTTTGAATAACCTCATGTCAAACATGGGCATAAATACACAAGGGGTGTTTTTCATGGCACTGTACAGCCAAGTTTGGCAACTATGGGTTTCTCCTTTCTCCCAAACAAACACTGGGAGTGCATCAAAAAGATAAACTAGAAATTTGAGAGAACAAGGTAGAACAGACAAGGAGACACTAGACATAACTTAACAAAATGAAACAGCTTTATGTGTCCCTCTAGTGGCTTAAAGAGGCAACAGCATCTAGCAGAGAGGTGAATTTCTTTATCACGGTATCATTGTGTTCATTGTGTTGTCTTCTCTTGTTCATCAGGTTACAACATTATTATCCATTTAGAGAAACTGTTTTTTATAACATAAATAAAACAAAACAGCACATACTTATGGCCTCGCAGTTACGACTCATGTTTGAGGAGACTTTTATACAAAGCAAGGTGTCATTAACAAATGTAACCCAGAAATCCATGCGAAATGATTGCAAAGCCTTACAACATGATTTAATCACATTTGCAGCTTACTGTACGCCAGGGAAATCCTAATACTATATGTTCCCATATCAATGCTGTAAAGAGGACAAACAAAATGTACATCTTGGTACAATAAACGAATAACCTGTAAACCCAGATTGAGTGGTTCAACTCTGAAATGTGAAAACGCTACAGAGGAACAGAGTGATGCTCACTAAGTGGATGTCATTCCACTTTTGTAGAAAAAGCTAGGCCTAGAAACTGTTATTACATCTAATAATCTAACATTTTAAACTGAAATTCATGTACCAATGACTCATTCTAGATGTGCATTTTGCCTGAAAATGAACTGAAATTTAAATGACCACCAGCATACACAAAACGCTCAGCTCCCAAAGGCAATCTGCTACAAGGCAGAGCAAAGCACCAGGAGCTGGTTACAGCTGCTCAGTGTGCTGGCAGAGAAACAAGTGTTGAATAGTGAATCCGATGTGACAGATTTTCAAAGGCTCACTAGCTACTATTTGGATGGGTGCTAAAAGAGATGGGATGGCAGTTGATAGTCCTGAAATATTGTCCATAATGATGTCTTATGCTGATTTTCTTCTTTTTCATGTTCAATTATTTCTTAATAAGCACTCACCTCTCAATTTGGGGACTCAACATTACAACACATTACAAAGAATATTAAGTTACATTGTGATTTACTATACATTCACATTATTGTATTCACAGCCACCGATAGTCCTCACTCCACTTATGTAATGAAAACTAAAGTTGAGAATATCATACGTTATTTCACTCGGATGGGATGTAACCTCTATCAAGATCAAGATGCAAACAGAATAAAACAAATCGTGTTCTGTATCAGAGTACCACAAGTAAAAGGTAAGCCCTGTCAGGGGTACCTGGTTGTCAGCAGAACCTGGCTAGTCCTGTTTGACCCAGTTGTGGAAATCAGGGTTGTGTTTGATTCTCTCTGTGGTTGGACAGGAACTACTATCCTCTCTTTAGGCTTGACAGAGCCCCACAGGGCCCAGTTCATCAGCACCAGGGTCGCAGAGAGGAGCAGGTCACAGCTTCTGGATCACCACCTGGAACTTACCTGGCAAGATGGAATGAAAGAGAGGTGAACCATTTGTTTGGACCTTAATAATAAAATTGGAAAAATTAAGTAAACATAGCACAAAAAGTAAGGAAATTTGTGTTTGGTAGATTATTTCTTTGTTGTAACAATGCTTTTTGGCAATAAATCTTATATCTGCATTTGTGGGATGAGCAGCAGAGCTGAGTATGTGGGTTGCACCCATGAAAAATTTGCCAAATCTTCTCTGCCAATGCCAAACAGCTTATTCTGCTGTTGCTATTGACTCTTGTTTTGAGCTTCTGGTACCCCCAGGTGCTGACAATCAGGTGCCTGATTGGCAGCACCTGTGAGCATGGGATCTGGATAGGGCCCGTGCGATAGGGCAATTTCAAGCTGGTGTTCCTCAAAACCAAGTTGCGGCATTATTTGGAGTAAGCCCTAGTACCACCTCCAAAGTGAAGGCCAAGTTCCATATAACGGTGGATGTTAGAGACAGGCCGCGAAGTGGGCGTCCCAAGAAGACGACACCCGAAGAAGACCGTTTCCTCACCCTGCCAGCACTTAGGAACAGTAGGCTGTCTTCTACAGATGCAGTCAANGAAACGGTCTTCTTCGGGTGTCGTCTTCTTGGGACGCCCACTTCGCGGCCTGTCTCTAACATCCACCGTTATATGGAACTTGGCCTTCACTTTGGAGGTGGTACTAGGGCTTACTCCAAATAATGCCGCAACTTGGTTTTGAGGAACACCAGCTTGAAATTGCCCTATCGCACGGGCCCTATCCAGATCCCATGCTCACAGGTGCTGCCAATCAGGCACCTGATTGTCAGCACCTGGGGGTACCAGAAGCTCAAAACAAGAGTCAATAGCAACAGCAGAATAAGCTGTTTGGCATTGGCAGAGAAGATTTGGCAAATTTTTCATGGGTGCAACCCACATACTCAGCTCTGCTGCTCATCCCACAAATGCAGATATAAGATTTATTGCCAAAAAGCATTGTTACAACAAAGAAATAATCTACCAAACACAAATTTCCTTACTTTTTGTGCTATGTTTTACATTACTCAAGGACCTGACTGACCACACAACCATAATGACGTCACTTGTTCCCACAATAAAGAGAAGCATGGATTGGTGTTCTGATAGTACTTACAGGAGGGCATAACAGAGACCTCGGCTGTCACCACGCTGTCCAAACCCAGGTTAGACAGAGCTCCTCTCACCACACCACACGAAAAAGCGAGATACTGAGAGAAAACACACCCACACATACAAATTAGCCTTACCTACAATGACACTGATTCTGATTTCTTTGGCTGTATACCAGAGCACAAAGCCTTAGCCTGTGGCAGCAGTAGGAACGTCTCTTCGTGTGTGTGCATGTGAGAAAGAGAGAGTGTAAGCTAACCTTAGGAGCCTGATCCAGGTACTGTTTTCCACTGGAGAGCTGAGTCAACAGAGAAAACTTGTTGTCCTGCAGAACATAGGTACCCTATGGCAGAGAATAAATGCATGTATAGTAACAACCCTGGTAACAAACAATAATAACATTGAATATTCTTTTGTATATTTTCATTTCTTACTTTACCAGCAAGGTTTCCTATCATTTAATGGGGATTTAAGTAATCCATTATCTAAATTGGGTTTTACTGAAGACCAAATACTACTTTTTGCCATAATAATCTGTGATAAACAGTAATCTATCACAAACAAAGCCGCATTTTCACAAGAGATCCAAATTCCTGTTGGTGGAAAGATGACTGATCTGAAGCTGAGCGTGTGAGGCCAGAAATCTCAGTGGCTATAACTGAAGCTGAGCAACAACCCCCTCAACACTTAACACACAAACAAAAGCGTGGTGCGCCTTCGATTTTTCGTTGCATTCTTGGCAGCAATCCACATCCAACCATCTCATTCTAAATGTCACCAAAACACAGGAGATGGTCTTTGATCCGAGGCAAGTGACTGCCCATGAGTCAGTGGTCATCAAAAACCAGACAATCATTCAGGTGTCCTCATAAATAAAATAGTTAGGTGTCCACATGGGTAACCTTCTTTGCTGGAAAACACACATTGACAACCTGTGCAATACATTGCAGCAGAGACTTTACTTTCTAAGACGATTGAGGCTGTGTGGGGTGAACAGCCAGATCAATGCAGATGTTCTACCGAGCGATCCTAGAGAGCATCATTAGATATGGAATTACAGCGGGGTTTGGCAACCTAACAGTGCAACTGAAAAGCAGGCCTGCTGGCATGCACAAAACACCTATGAAGGGTAATAGGGAAGAAAGAATATGAGCCCATACAGAGCCTGTACGAGCACACAGTCATGAAACAAGCAACAAAAATGTGCAAGTGCAGAGTGCAATAGAGCAGAGGTTTGAAGTAGGCCTCCCCAGGGGGGCTCCAAAACAATTTCATGGGAGGCTCAGTGAATGGAAGTGAAAAAATATTACATTAGTTATCAAAAGGAGATCACATAGAATAGCCTAAATGCATGTGATTTGGTTAAAGAGATAATTCAGAGATTCAGTAGTTTGGGGAATTTTACTGGGGTTTTTTTGTTTTGTTTTTTTCATGTATTAGTGTAGTCTGAAGTTATGTCAAACAGCAATATTAGGCTGTCTTGGCTCAATTGTTGAGTGTCTATGGGATCAAATAACATAATCATGATCCCATAGGCATTCAGGAATTGAGCGAAACTAAGCAAGTAAACCAAAGGGGGGTGGGGGGCGCCTTTTTCCCAGCTTTGTCTGAGGGGAGGCCCACAGTCTCAGACTTTGAAAACCCCTGCAATAGAGCAATGTGCAACAAACACACAAGCACTTCAGCACTTAGGCCCTAGCACTTTTGCATTTTAACTCTTACAGTTTCTTCTTATGTTGTCGTGTTGTCAATGTCAAATGTATAGTTAAATGTCTCTTTTATGTTATTTAGATGTTTTTATGTGAAGCAAAAGAGCCTGTAGCACTGTGCCCAAGACAAATTTCCCCTCTGGGACAATAAAGTTTACTCCACTCTACTCACATTGTTGCTCTACACTTTTATTTTACCTGATGGTTTGTTCTGAGGTTGTCAACCTGCCTCCTGAACACTTTTGTCCAGAAGTCTTTGCAGATGAACTTCATTACATCCAGCTCATCCTTGAAGCTGGGAGAGTCCCGGGTCAACCTAGACAAGAGGAGACATCAACAGAAACACTTAACATACGTGAGGATGCATTTACTGTTGCACACTGAGTGTTGGTGTGCTCGTCTACCTCTCAATGAGTCCTTGCCCCACCCTGAAGCCCATGCTTTCAAGGACAGACACACAGACAGCTCTGTCCTGAAGAGAAGAAATTCAACATACGATTAACATGCTGGCTAATTCCAGACTACAGTGTGTATGTTGTCAGCTAATTGATTCATGCCTTAATTGAACACACCTTGTTGTCCATCTCTCCTTTGCTGGATTGCTGCTCCTTGTAAACATGAGACACGATCTCCATGTGGAGAAAGTCAAACAGAGATTCGTCCGCCATTCCTGACAAACAAACAATACTGATTAAACAGCCCAATATAACGCTGAAGTAAAACAGTTTCACTTAAACTAGTTAGCTGTGCTTCAAAAGACAAAATCAACAGTAACGCCAGATGTGGAAACCCTTCACAGTAGCTTAGCGTTAGCTAGATAGTTAGCGCCTGATAGCTTGCTGCTGTTGTTTGCTAGCGACATTATCCAGGCCGCATTAACTAGTTTTGTTTACCACGGCTTATGAAAGAGAATGACGACAAGGCCAAGTATGTATGTATCTAAATAAATTCAACGGAAAGAACAGTTAAATGGACAGTACCTGCCAAATGACTGTAGGATACACGAAGTAAACACAAGCCTGCTTCCTGGGTTGCACTCGATATTCATACCCGGGTACTCCTCAGGGTGCGCGTCGGCGGGAGTTAGCGGGAGTTAACCCCTTGAATAACGTGAAAAGCGCCCGGTGGTGGCGGATCGCATGCTCTACAACAACCAAGGGCATACAGAAAAATTATACATCCAGTAATAACACATATTGTTCTGAAGTGGAGCGGAGGGCGGCAATAATCTCCGTACCGCAGAGCCTGCCTGAAACCCATTAAAAATGACATTGAAATCCGGCGTACGCCAGTTTAAATTACAAACGGACTCTTGATCTTATTGAGCATGTCCTCCAATCGTGGTATGAAACGTCACTGTTCACGTGACACCATAGCGCGAATCGGATTGGGTCTTGGAAAACAAGGCACTTCCTTGTTGCTCATGTGATTCGTGTTGTGGACATCACAGAGAAGGTTTGACGTTTTTTGACTGAATATTTGAACATGGAGCTGTTAGCTAACATTACATCATAGATTATCGCCGAGTTAACTTGTACTGAGAGCTAAGTGGGGCAAAACCTCTGTTCTCTGTATCACTTACCGTTGTTTAGCTACAGTAATCATAATCAATACTTTGCTTTAATGTAGCTAACGAACTTCCGTGTGTGTGTGTGTGTGTGTGTGTGTGTGTAGTCATGTCCAACAGGTACCAGATCGTGGTGCAGGGCGAGGCCTCTGAGACCGACTCTGATGATGAGGTCTACATCACCTCCATGTCTGCTCCCCAAACTGCCACAGCCGGAGCCAAGGTTGTCTAGTCTGTCTGTGTGTGTGTGTGTGTGTGTGTGTGTGTGTGTGTTTGGGAGTGATATAGCGAGAAAAGTGTGTGTTCATAAGCATCAACCAATGTTTGCACCCCTCCTGAATCTACAACCTGCTCTGTCTGTGGTGCTGTCAGGTTCCCGGGGAGGCATCTGAAACAGACAGTGAGGGTGAGGAGGAGGAGCAGGCGGGCCGGGCCTCTGCACTGAGCCAGGAGAGCGCTCAGATACTCAGGAGAGACCTGCCTCCTCTTATCGTAGTTAGAGACCATCCTGATATACAGTCGATAGTGGAGGACAGGCCAAGCCCCACACACAGGCCACACGGTGAGGATAATTACAATAATAAATACTTGAATGATAATACTTATTTGTGACAGAATACTCCCAACTCAAAGCTCCATTTACTGGCTTTTTCTTTTTAGTTTTCAAACACATCTCATGATCTTCCTCAGCGAGTGGATCGTGCATTTGAGATGTGGCTGAAAGCTCTGAAAAAGCTGGTAAGTGGACCTTTGACTTTAGAGTATCTTGTCACAAAGGTCAAAAATGAGCCTCCGTGGTCAAATATAGGAAGTAATCAAAAGTATTTGCAGCCCTATAGATCATGTCGTAGAGTGGTTGTTGTAGTTGCAATGATAAATGATCATTTTTGACCATTAATTGTAGTTTATTCTCCTCAGGCATTTCACTTTTCAGCATTTGTTTCATCAGATTTCGTTGATCAGTTATTTCAGCAGCTTATTCTGTTTCCAGGTGACACCCTTTTACAACAGAAACTGCAGGAATCTAACAGCCGGCTGTATTCTGACGTGGGACAGACACTACGGCAGGTTTATGGCAGTGCCAGTCGAGAGGTACGCAGATGTGGACAGGACCCTCATTATCAAATATATAAATTAGGCTTGCAAAGGTAGAGTACACATTACTACAGAGGCCACTGCACTTATTCTCCAGTGTTGTGGAAAAGAATATGAATATTTGAGTGCCAAACATATTTCTCTATACAAGAAAAGTAATCAGAATAATACGGCATAGTGTAGAAAAAAATACTGTAATGCAAACTTGTATTAATTTGAGAACCTAGGATGGCTTTGACAAAGTAAACATATGATATAATGTCAGAGGCATAAAGTTTGGATGGATAGAAATCACATGCCAGTCATGTGAAGTGGCAATACCTCAAACAGTCCTGCAATTGTTGTTTTTGTGAAAGGTACACAGTGCAACAGCTCAGCTGACTGCTTCGCAGAGCGCCATCATCAATGCCTCCCACAGCATCCGATTAATCCTGGATGACCTGAGGGCTGTGTCCGAGAAGATTGACATCATCACCAGCTGTCAAATTCTGCCCAATATCAACATCAATAATCCAAATAATCATACTGCTCCTGTACCTTAAAGAAACAAATCAATATATATATTAATAAAATATACATATCATTATGATGTTTTAACATCATTATGGGTATATTTTCATTGAATATCAGAGAGTAGGATTCAAACTTCACTTCAGTGTTTACTAATGATGTCCAAGCATATGAACAAATATGCAGTCACACATTATATATGTTTATTTATCTGTCAGGGTTCTCTGTCCATGTGTCAAGGAAAACAACACGTTCTGTCATCTCATGTTTTAGATACATTTTACATAGGAATTTATTGACAATATCCAATTGTTTTCTTGCAGTTCTTTGTAAATATTAATAAAACTCAACATTATCCCTTAAACCACTCGACACTGATTTTTATAAGGCATATTCTTTTCTATCTTTGCTGTTTTCTGATCGTCTGTGATACGTCAAGGAGGCAGACTTGTACACGTTTGTCATGTTATAATTAAAATTCTTGTTTCTTTCTTGTGTGACTCAGTAATATAAATACATAAAGCTTTTGTTAGCAGCCTTAATGCTGTTAAATGTTTTGAAATGTGTTGGCCGGTATCAGAAAGCATTTAAGTGTCTCCAGAGATGTAATTCTTAGAAGCAAGAGCTCACAGCTGCTGCCCTGATGGGTCATTGATGTGGTTTTGAATGAAAGCAAAGGAGGAAATAATTGAAACAATTCTGAAGAATTTTCTCACTTGAAATTTATTGATTACAAATATAAATTTATTTACAAGAAACATTAATGTAAAAAAACAAGTAGCATTACACAGGCAGAAAACCAACAGTATGAAAATAACGGTCTGTGATTGTGTAGGTTTTGCGACTTCAAGAAATTTTGCTGTGTAAACATACTATGCTGAGCTTGCTGACTCTGTAAATGATACAAACAATAATATTGGAGACACAATTAGCAAAAATATGTCATGTTCAAAGTTTGTTACCTCACAGAAAATCAACAAAACGAATCATTTGCACGCCGTCCCTTCCATCAGTAAGGTGATATCTCATTTATTTATCCATCCCATCCAACAGTCGACAGCTTCACCATAAATCCACCCATACAGTCTGAGTGTAGGCATGTCAGATGGGTGTGTACATATACACTAACACCACCACCAGCAGGTTGAGAACTGTGGCCACAATACCCACAATGCCAAGCATGTTGTCGGGGTCCACCTTGCATCTGGCCCTTTCAGGAAACCCGCTGACAGGAAGGGCGACCTGTCAGAGACAGAGAGAGATGTACAGTGTGCAGCCAGTGTGTACAATTTACATGCACTCAAAGCAGGAAGTATTAATTAACTTTCTGTAATGACATATTTCAGCCACCTGGTGGCACCATCGATAAAGACATGACAACACTCAAAACACAACACAAAACTTTTCTGTTCTCTTCTGCTGTCTTCTCTGCTGAACATGTTTAATGTATTCTATTCTATTCTCTGCCATCATTTTCAGTTAAGTCCATACCTGTATTATGTGTAATGCAGTGGTGGTAGAAGAAGTACTTTACTTACTTCTTTTACTTAATTAAAAGTAGCAATACCATTGTGTAAAAATACACTGATACAAGAAAAAGTAAAAGTACAAAAGTGTTAGCATCAAAATATACTTAAAGTACCAAAAGTAAAAGTACTCATTATGCAAAATGGCCCATTTCAGAATAATATATATTGTTGGATTATAACATCACTTTAATGTTGCAGCTGGTAAAGGTGGAGCTAATGTTGATTACTTTATATACTAGCTTGTGACGTTATCTTAACCTGTAATAATGCAACATAATTTATTTGTTCATTATATTTTGTATTATTAATGTGATTGTGCAAAGTAACTGAAGTTATTAGATAATCTAGTGAAATAAAAAGTACAATATTTGCCTCTGAATTGTAGTGGAGTAAAGATATAAAGTGGCAGAAAATGGAAATACTCAAGTAAAGTACCTCAAAATTGTACTTAGGTACAGTACTTGTACTTTACTGTAAATGTACTTAGTTACTTTCCACACTGGTCTAATGCCATATACAGCTTAATTTATATGTCATTAATTTATAGACGCACGATATTCTATTCTATTTTATTCTCTGTCTAATATAATCTTATAGTGACAATATAGTAATGAAAAGTGTTCCAATGTATTTTGGTAGGAAGTAAAAGAAAAAAAGAGTGATCTTTCCTCTGATGAGCTGAAGCAGTTTTTTTTCTGAAATTTACCTCTCTGCTGTTTCTCTTTTCTCCGTCATTCCTCGGTACCGTTGGCATGGTCGGCTCCATTTCTGACCCTTCAAACTCACTCAGAGCGCAGTAAAAATGACTTCAGCCTTAATCCTGTCCAGTCCCAAAACAAACAGCTCCAAATATTCACGGGGACGATGACTGGCGGGACATTGTGCACCGCTGGTAGCTCTTGGAGTTAAAGTCTTCTTTATCCTTTTCTGGGCTCCAGAGACCCACAGGTCTGTAATAAATGAGAGAATAAAGGGATGCTGTTTTGTTTGGCTGTGGGTCTAATGACACAGACTGCCACACAAGGCCAAGAAGCTGCTTCTGTGTGTGTTTGCGTGTGTGTCCAGTGGGTAATGTTACAGAGGGAGAGAAGAGGCCTCAAATAGTTTGTGGTGACGTCACTACTACCCTCTTATTTGTGTGCATGTGTGTGCGTTCTGATTATTGCTGTGACTTTAAGTGTGATGGATAAGATTTGCTATTTTATATCTGAAAGTGTGTGTGTGTGGGTGTGGAGACAATTTAAGAGCCCTTTATGCAGATAAAGAAACTCCCAGTAGAGAAATTTGATTGCGCTTAAAATACCAGCCACTGTCATGTCAAACTCCAGTTTCCTTTAGGGAATTAATTTCCCTTTTACATCGGAGTTCATTATTCAGCTTAAAATCATTAAGCTAACAGATATATGCTTAAAGCAGACAGAAGAGCGTTTGCCATTGGAGAGCCTTGATAATAGAGATCCATTGAGGCGTCATTACAGGCAAAGCTGAGGGACAGAGGTGAGGTGTTAATTAGGGTCGTTGTGAAGCTCCTTCAGGCCATTTGTCATCTATTACCACTGGAGTAGTCCAAGCAAATGATCATTTGACTCAATTAGCATGTGAAACAGTTAGAAAACATTGGATTTAGGTTTAAGAAAGATATATTCATTCAATATTGCCAAAGATAATGTCTGATTACTGCGAGGGCATCTACCAAACGATGACAAATCTGTGAGGGTGGTACTGGTCACACAGTAGCTAAGACCCCCAATAAGGAAAATACACTCAGTTGCCAGTTTATTAGGTATGCCTAGCTAACACTAATGCAGTCTAATACAACTCGCAGTAAATCTTACTTTCATGAATGATATAATTTTTCAGTTTTCATTGAACCTGTTTTAGAGAGGTGTATGATCTTTTATGATCAGGCTGCAGTCTGTTGAATTGTATTCCTTTACTGACAGGTGTTTCTATTATTTTGTCCACTCCATTTATATCAATGAGGGAAGGCTAAATAACAAAAACACTCCTCTGTATAATGCTATTTACAGTTCAACAGCACCACAAACTCCATCCTCCAAAGTTGAATCAACACTTCTCTAAAACAGTTTCACAAAAACTGAACCTCGAAATAAGGTCATATTTACTGCATGACTGTTGTATGTTCAAACCTTGACTAAAATGTTCAGTTATTAGAGTAATAACTGTATGTACGTATGTTCAGGGGTCAACACGGTCTGTGAGCTTCTTCCCTTACTGGGACAGAGGCAGCAGACCACAGGGGGAGTGAAGGAAGCGATTAATCAATTGATCAGGGACTCTCATATGATGCAGATATTGATGAGTATAATGAGACCCCAGAGACGTGAGAAACTGTGATCTTCATTTGAGGAACCAACGTTTCAGCTAAAGAAGCATTTTTCGGATATCTGTTATCTCTCTTTCCAGTGTGTGTGTGTGTGTGTGTGTGTGTGTGTGTGTGTGTGTGTGCGCATGCATCCCTCAGTCCCAGCTGTGCTGACTGAGCTCCACGCTTTGAGGGCTGCACGAGTGATAAGTAATTTGGAATGAAGGCAAACACTGAAAACACCATTAGGACTGAAACATCACATCAACACCATCATATGTCATCAATGACAAAGAAAAACAACACCATCCTGATGATGATGATGATGATGATGATTGTCACCTCCCCCTGTCCTTCCTATCACTGCTTATTATAGAGCAATGATGCTAAAATAACATTAGAAAATGGAAACATACAGTACAGTTGTCAAATATGTTGTTCTCTTTCCTCACAGGAAAATAATGGTACTTCTGTATTTTCCAACGGCTGAGGGAAGACATGAACATATTAATAATGATGTCATATAAATATAAAGTTGCTACCTCATCAATTCTTTTTCTTGTAAAGACAAAGACATAAGCAATATAATCTCTGAAAGTATTTTACATCATTTTACATGTTTCTGACTGGATCCCTGTTTTTAGTTTCAGAGCAGATATGCAAATATAATTGCATTTTCATAGTCATTTACTGTTTTATCTGTCAGTTACTCAGAAACTCACATTACCTAATACAAGATACATTATTCTACAGTTTATGAAGAAAATCTCTGTTGAAAATATTTATAAATACACATGTAAATATTTGAATAGCATTCAGCAACAACATGAGTCTTCATGTCTTCCTTGACAAGTACTATTTTTTTTTGTTTGATTTTTACAAGTTAACAAATCTTTCAATCTGCGTCCTTGTTGTAAGGTTAGTGATAAAATCTGGGGTACTGCTGGTGAACTGATATGTTGTCATGAGACGAGTTTCCTGATGTCTCCGAGTAGGAATGTGGCTCAGTTTGAAAGTGAAATGCAATGTAAACGATTTAGATCTTTCCAGACACACTGTAGCTTGTGAATTAAACAGAGACCCGAGTGCATCTGAAGAGGATTCGAAACAATAAATATGAACAAAAAAAAAAAAAAAAATGTGACTCAGTGGGTGTTTTCCTTCAAGGCTGGATGAACTTCTGAGGGAATTGTTACACTCAACAGGCAAGTAGGACATTATATTACTGTTTACATAAAACATCTTTCCTTGTTCAAATGACAGTGGCTTGAGGCTCGGGATGGGGGTTACATGCTTGAGCTGGCAAACTAACTAAAGACTAAAATAGGAACACAGCAAACAATGGACCAAGGCACTGAGGAGAGATCATAAATGTGCGTGGTACAGAGAGTGCAGGGGGTAAGAGAGAACAGAAAGTGAGGACAGAGACACTGGATTATTAAATCATACTAGATTATACATTTGAGCTGTGGTAAGATATATGCTGGAGACTATAGGCTGGTGTGTATGAGTCTGTTGGTGTGTATGTATGTGTGTGTGCAAAGGGCAGCCGCCCATATTAGCCAGGTCAGTGACTGTTTCATGGGGTGCCTGAGGACACACTGTTAGTTTATCTGGCTGGCTGAACATATCTGCGCGCAACAGCGCAGGTCTGCAGAAGCAACTATACTACTTAAAAAGAGCTCTGCTCCGTGGGTGATAACCTTATTTTCATACAGTTAGTGCATTCAAGACAATGCAGGATTAGGATACATCCCACAGACAAGCCAGAAAGATAAACAAGAGGAAAAACCCTCAGAGGAGCTAAAGGGAACAAGACATTATTACTTTACATTTATCTAGCTGACGCTTCTATACAAAGTGACATACAATAAGTGCATTCAACCATGAGGATAAAAACCAAAAATTGTAGGGATCATAGATACATCAACTTCATCAATAAGCTGCTTCATGATGCTCCAAGTGCTACAACAGCACCAGGCACTCAAGTTGAGTCCGGCTGATAAAAAGTGAAAATGTGAATACACAACCAGACTAGATTTTAGCCTTAATTTAGTTATTCCAACTTATTTCAAAGATCCCTCCTGAATAAGAAAACAGAATGTGGAAGAGTTAGGATGGCCGCTAAGCTTTATTATCTTGTCAGCTGAAAGGACTTCAGGTTCCTTGAAGGCAAGAGTCATGAGGGCGACAGGATAAAATCCCCAGTGACACAAGTATTATTTATAACCCTACACATTTTAACCACATTATATATGTAATCCATGACAAACGTGTAAGTAGATAATAATGTGCAGATAACGATATGTGTACCTAAATTATGATGCAAACCCCTCACGTGTTGGATATTAAAACTTCAACTCATACTTCACAGTTACTCTTATTTTGACACGTGAGGGTAATTTTGAAAATTAGAATCACAACAAGAGAAGCTTCAGATTCTTTTTCAAGTTAGATTTTGTTGGGATTGAAGGATATTACAAGAAAATCTAATGTCAGAAGTCCAAAATAATATCAAATCAAAGCAGTAGGCTACATAGAGCTAGTGATTGTAACACCAGCAGTTAAAGTTTTTGCCAAAACCGACTTCATTGGTGTAAGATTTTGCCATTTATATAAAAATACAGTGAAACTCTTTGAAAGTGGTGTTTTCCATTTTTATTGGCATGACTATAATTATACATTATATATATATATATATAAACATTACATGAAAGTACACCAGATCTCACAGCAGTTGTTCAATGGTAACTTTCAAGCATCGTAACAAACTGTTTCTTCATCAGCTTCAACAGAAATAGACATAATGTTCTCACACAATTCAAGAGGTTAATAAAATAAAAAATAAAACGCTAATAAAATAACTTTGTCACTTGCTGATAGAAGCGAGCGTTATCGGTGTGATAGTCATTCTGGACATTTCAAATCTGCAGTTTGCTTGATTAGCAGCTATTGTGCTGGAATGTTGTAAATCCGCATGTCACACACAACTTTGGTCAAAGGATCGTTTCTCAGGCCGTCTTCCACCTGGCAGTGAATCACTGGTCCTGCCTGCTCAGGAGATCATTTGCAGTTAAATGTAAAGTGTAATGTGAAACAAACAAACGGTATGTGCTGCAGCTAATGCAGGAAATACTGTAAAACTGCAATTTGTTTTGCCCAAATTTGCACAAAACAGGGCAGTAACAATTCAGCCTTCATGCACATCAGTGTTTTTTCTTTTTTTCAGAGACTTATTTTTGCCAAAATGCGAGATAACTCAATATTCTTCGGCTTTGTTGCTCTGAAATAACATTAAAATATCTCAGGGACCCTCTTGTCCACATCATTTTCTCTTGTCTAGTCTCACACAGACAGTCTGTGTCCAATGTGGCCTCTCAGGCTAAAAATCAATTCTGCTCATGCATCATGAAAAAACATGAGAATCTGTCTTTGCTTTGGCTGAACATAACACAGTCGCTGGCTGGCTGGGACTCGCTGTTTTCTTGTTTTCAGTGTTTTGTGCTAGCAATCCATGCCCGGGGCAGTGGTTAGGAGTCCCAGGTGTACTCTGATGCACCTGTTTGTCCTCTGGCATTGAAGACTATTCCCATAACATACTGTGTGTGCACATGTTAGCCTATTTACCTTGTAAAATGATCAAACAAAACACCATAAACAGGCATCAAACAAATCCTATTACTATCTAAAACTCAGTATTTTGATGCTGATGCTGAGACATTAGAGTTGCATTATTAAAAAAAAGTCCATGCTATGTGTGTGTGTGTGTGTGTGTACATTGAGGAGGTGGCTGAATGTCTGTAAGGACAGCAGATGGTCAGGACTCGCCCTCTAGGTTCCCTCCTCTCATTGGTCTGCTTGGCAGTGAGTCTGTCATGTTAAAACTGGTCTCAACCGAGAACTTGAAGAACCGCAAACATGCAGAATACACAATAACATGTAGCCATGGAGTTAGGCTTAATATGCTATCTAACCACAGGTCACTCTGTCTCAGAGTTTTTAATACATATTAACATTTTAATATTTTGACATGAAAAGTAAGAAATTAAGTCAAGTTAAAAAGATTTAATATTGGTACAAAATAAATGTCTTTCAGTGGTTTCATTCTCAAAAATATTAGCTTTACCGCTGGCCTTTGAAAACCCACATTGGTAAAATTGGTACCATTTTTGAGTAAGCCACCCTTTAAAAAGGTTCATAAGTAGTAACCAGTTCATAAATAATTTGCTAATGCTTTATAGATCAATTAGTAAATTTGTAATGATTTGTAAATTATTTATAACTCATTTAATAAAGCCATGAGTTACAGCTAAACACTTTATAAATGGGGCTTTATTAGAAAGTGGTGCCTTAAAACCTAACCTCTAAGTGAACCTGAGCTAAATAGTTGCTTGTTCATTTTGTTTGTTTGCCAACAGCAGGTGACCCTTCAGATGCAGCGCAAAGTGAACCAATAATATCTCCAGTACTTTTAGGCATTTCAAAGTATATTCAAATGTCTTTCTGCACAGCTGTGGCTTCGACTGTCACAGTCTGACAGCAGATGTCTGGCGAACCAAAGGTGGCTCGTACTGTGCTTTGGTGTGCACTTAAAATGGATTTAGCTCAGCAAACTCCACCGTACTGTTATTAGATGTGACAGGAAGTAAATGTGCAAGTCACATCGATCTCAGCACACCGACGGTCGAATCTCCTGATGTGCGCTGAAAGATGGTGTAAAGTTAAACTCATGAAAAGAGATGCAAGTAGCTACTGTGTGTGTGTGGACTTGTATTTCTATCTTTGTGGGGACCAATTTGAGTTTTAGGTGTTGAGAGTGAGAATGTTTTGGGGATATTTTGGCTGGTTCTCACTTCTTGCTGAATTACTCAGAACTGATCGCTGAGATCTCAGAACGTGGCGATGCTAAAAATAAGTCCAAGGAGCAGGAAACAATAGCAGTCAGATGATCATACAGGCTGTAAACAAGTTAATGTTTTTACCAGATAAACTACCACTTTATTTGAAGGTAATATTGAGAGTGAGTGTGCCGGTAATGTTGCTAATAATCCCTCATTGCATAGGAAAACTTTGAGTGTGCATAACAGCAAATAAGGTAGGTCAAAGTTGAAGCAGGAAGTTGTTCTGTAAACTGTGATGGATATTTTCATATTTTCCTTCCGAATAAGTTGAACTAACCTTGTATATCTTGCTGCATTGGATATATTTTTAGTAATGCCACTGCACACCCAGATCTCAGCAGTTACTTTGATGAATACAATGTTAACATCACCGATAGAATCGATGAGCCTGAGCTACAAAAACCTAACTTGACTCACTTTTCCTTTAAATATACCAGAATTAGGTTCAGGTTAAGGTTACATAACGTTTGGGGATTAAGCACATTGTGTTTTAGGTTAGGGAGCTCAAGTAAAGATGTACAAATGTGTGTGAGTGTGTTTATGCGAGTTAGAGGGTGAGAAAGAGATTCGTCCTCTTTGCCGTTTTGGCAAAACAACTAATAATTCTTAGCAAAAGCTAATTATTCCAGCAGGCAAATTGTGACTTGTTCATCCAGCATTCTGTAAATAGGACCATGGCTATACTTATCTCAACCTCCTACTCTTTATAAAAATAGACTGTGGCCACCAGAGCCATATATAATCGTTGAGTTTCATCCCAAACATTTTCCAATGTAGTGATTGAGACTTGAGACCAAACTAAACACCTAATGATAAACTGATACTAAAACTAACAGCATACACACACAATGTAACAAGGAATCTTATATGCAATGATTATCAAAATCTCAATACTTATTCTCACAGGCCAACATGTAAAATCGAAGTAAGTTAAGTGAGCAGTCAGCTTCACGGGTCCTCCCCGGTCCTTCTGGAGCGTCTGACTGGTGGTGTATGAAAGTCTGTTCCGGCTCACAGGTAAGTGTGTGTGTGTGTGTGTGTCTGTGTGTGTGTGTGTGTGTGTGTGTTCATATAAAAATATTGTGCAATGTGAAATGGCAGCAGGGGCTCATGTGGGTCCTCTCAGTACTATGTTTTTTCTGGCGTTAGCTTGTTGGTGGAGAAGAGAATGACGAGGATGAAGTGTAGATTCAGGCCAGTCCTCGCTGCTTGCGTGTCGGCTGCGTTTAGGTTTGCTCCTCCATTAGAGGCACAGCGCTTCAACCTAAAATCATATCCATCGTGACATGCAGCTCCAGTGGGAATGTTGTAACCCAATCCCAGGGAGTTTTTTGTGCCTTTGCGAGTTTCTAGACAGACGGTGAGGCCTTGTGCGGAGGTTTTATGTCCTCTTTTTTCAGACAATCCACACTGGTTCAATCTGATTCTTTTGTTCTTTTGCAATAGAAAGCTGTCTTGATTTGTGCGACATTGTCTCAGTTCCACACTCGGCCCTCTCTCATGCGGTGCCGTGCCCGGCTTACAGATCCAATCACAGAAACATGACGGCAGAAAGTAGACCATTATTCTGTGGTGCCGGCCTTCCACAGAGGGATCTTTGATGGCGTACAGAGCTGCTGCACAGACTGAAACATCAACACCATCCAATCCTTCCATGTCTGGGTGTTTTCAACATCAATAAGCATGTAGAACAAACAGAATCACTGTAAAAAAAAATGGCAGTCTTTACATCTTGTATTTTGGTCAAAGCGTGGTAAAGATTATAGTAATATAAGCTTAAGTAAACATCTCATCATGCACATATGTGAAAGAGCACTGCATCTACAAAAACACTGTAGGACACAAATTTATACAAAAAATGGTAAATTACTGGTGGTATACTGGTAAATGGTATTACTGCTATAAATTAGTCTGTGACCAAATCTCCTTTTCTAAAGCTCTGGGCATCACTGCTTTTGCCTCTAAGTTCTCTCATCACCTTCTGTTCACCATGTTATTATTAAAGCATCACTATATTATCAGGCACAGAAACCCGCCCAGAATATCATATGATCTCCAAATCAGCTATGAACCAGGGTGTGCTTTGGTACAATATATACAGGTGTTGTTGAAGAACGATACTATCACTGGCACACCTGGCTGTTAGGTACAGGTGCTGCTGGGTGTGGCGAGTTATCGCATAACTGATGCTGTGTTCAGGCGCGAATATCAGGTGGAGGTGTATATATAGACGAAGATGAGCAGCAGGAGGTTGAGTGCGATGCCGATGACTCCCAGCACAGCCAGGAATCTCTCCTCCGGTGTGCTCAAGTATGGACACATTAGGTCCATGAAAAACCTTTTCAGTGACTATGCTAACTACAGAAACTGGTATTTAGCGATGGATGCGAGTGATTATCTGTGTATTTCTATCAAAGTAGATTTAAGGGTGCTCAGAGGGTTCCTCTGTTGATAATTCACTTGGCAATTTTGGTCCCTTTTAGTAGCTTTAGTAGATGACCACCCCTCCCTATCTACTAATTTGGTCAAGTTAACCCAAAGGTGCCTTTTTTTTGTCAAACCTTTTAGATTTAACTGGCAGTGATAATATCTTAAATCTCACAAAGGAGCTTGATTGTTGAAAGACAGACACTTTCATATGTCTTGTGACAAAGTGGAAGATGCAGCAAAGTCAAATATGACCCCCATCAGATCAAAGACACTTCAGAGCTCAACTCCCGCTGTCTAAGCAGTCACAGAAATGCCCCGGTCTCGGATCAATGTGAATACACAGGCATATTGCCATTACCAGGTGGGCCACGCTGCCGGCAGTCATTTGACGTGTGGATATGTGAATGAAAAATGGGAAGAGTTTAAAAGCGGAGGGAAGAGCGGATGATTCCACCTGTGGCTCCTTCTCTGTGATTGGCAGCAGTCTTTAGCTAACAGAGCATGTCTTAAGGGATGAGCAATGATGCAGGTGTAGATTATTCAGCTGAACACGCTGCCAATGATCTTCGTGTCTCACTGCTTACTCTGACTAATCAAACCCTCTCAGTATATGAATACTTAAAGAGGAGGGTGGCAGTGTGGAGAAAAGCTGGGGGACAGCGCCAACGTCTCTTGTTCAAGCCTTGCGTAAAAACCTTAGGTGACGGAGGTGTAGATGTAGACAAATATGACCACTAAAAGGTTGAGGATGGTTCCGATGATGCCCAGCACGGCTAAAATTCTCTCCTCGCGGTCGTTCGTGGAGTCTTCCTCTCTTGAGTGAGCGCTGCAGACATAGCGGCCGCCGGGGACCATGGTTACCATCACAGAACCCCACCCCCACAGGGCGCGACGCCTGGATGTGGAGACAGGGATGGCGGGGAGGGCAGAGGCGAAGGGGAGGATGAAGTTGAAATTAAAGAGAGAAGAGAGGCAAATACAAATGAGAGGGAGAGGAGAAAGAAACAGGTTAATTATTTCTGACACAGAGTAGCTGAAAATTAGCCCTCTCTTTCCCAAACACACACACACAGACAGACACACACACATACATCTTTTTAGTTACAAACTTTTTCCTGCGTTCATTTGGGCATTGAATTGAATGAATGGGCATTTTTCCTCATTCTTCTAGATCTTGTTATCCTCTTTTCCCCCTCTTCATTGCATACATCTTGTTTTCTTCACCCTTTTCCTCCTTTCCTCCTTTCCTTTCACTACTACTCTTGTTCTCACCTCTCACCTCTTTTCACTACCGCTTCCTCTTCCTCCCCTCATCTTTTCTCACCTCTTTCGAATCCCATTGACTGCAGAAACACCCTCATGTATTGTGTGCAGGCCTTCTTCACATTCACACTCCTCTAATATTTCTCCCACCATCAGCTCTTATGTAGTACTTTGTTATCCTCCTACTGAACCTTTCCCTATCCCTTCTTCTCTCCCTCCTTTTATAACTCTATTACAATTCCTTTTTGATCAATACACATCATATGAACATCAATGCACTTAATAAGGTAATTTGGTGCAATATTTCACAAAATTAAATTCCTTATAGTCTTTAGTCCCCCTCCTTTCTGTTCATCTTTGTGCTTCCTCTCTCCTCTGTCGCTAAGCTTTAGTGCTGATGTGGGATCAATGGTGCCCGTTAAAAATGAATGAGGTCGGATGCTGATGAGGGAATTATTTGCAGTCCTCTGAGACAGTTCGGGAGCACAAAGACAAAGGGAGGTTAGGATGAGGACAGTGTGAGCGTGTGTATATATATCTGTGTGTGTGTGTGTGTGTGTGTGTGTGTGTGTGTGTGTGTGTATGTGTGTGTGTGTGTGTGTGTGTGCTAAAATGAGAAAGGCTCCTGGGCCTTTACACAGGATGTGAGATTTCCACTACACTGAACTGTCCACAGTTAGGTCCACTGGTCTGTTACATCAGCTAATTTTCTCAATAACTCCCATCCCTTCAATAAAAGCACTGAAAAATGTAGATAAAAATACATTTTTTTACGTTTTTATCATGCATTGTTGTGGACAATCTCAACTTCTCAATGATCACAACTGGGTGAAATCAAAGAGTCTGGATAACTCTTTTTTGCGCGCATACTGTAGATGTAAACACAACAAAGATTACTTTCAAAAGTTTCTCTTCTCCTGCCTCCTCTTCTTTTATGTTCGCTTTACTCTACACTTGTTGTTCTATCTTTTCATTTTGTTGGTGCGCTGGGTAAACATTTCAACATCCAGCAGCTGTTCTGGCAGCCCAGGGGTGTGTGTGTGTGTGTGTGTATACGTGTGTGTGTGTGTATGTAGAGTAAGGACAGGGACATAGCACTATCTTTTGATGCAGCTTAGCCATTCAACAGTGTAACGTGATTATTTCCAACCCAATTAGAGGGAATGCATGGCACACCTAAAAAAACACGTAAAGCACACAGATAGAAGACGGGGAAAAAACGAGTAAATGACAAAAAATGGGAAAAACAAAGAGTAGCCAAGAGTAAAGGAGGGACACATTAAAGATAACTTGCTGATACATCAACACAGATTTAGATTTTTCTTAACATCCATCTTTATTTACCTGTCCATATTGTTATGAAGGTGTTTACCATGAGTTCAAATCAATATGATTTAATACAGCGTTAGATATGGGTAAACTGTACATTGAAAATAAAATTGTGGATGTACTTCAACTCCCTGGAGAAAACAGCTTGTAAGAGTGTCTCCCATTTTATCCACTTAAACCATCACATGAAACTGAACCTCTCTGTTTTAATGAGCTACAGCAACCTACAATCCTGTAAAGACAACACTGCAGTTCAGTCTATACAAGCTGTATTTACACAGGTTGAGTTATGTTACATACATGTGCCAAAAGCACAGTGCAGTCCAGAAAATAAGCTGCATCCAAATACTGTGTGTGCCGGGCAGCAGGATGTTGCATAGAAACACTTTCCCAAGGTTTTGTCAGATATCAGACTATGGCCTTTTTAAGCAGTGTGACATGTCTTTTTGAAATTTGTTATCTTTTACTACAAGTTTAGGCAGCTGCCCCAAATGTACCATGAATGTGTATGATGCTTATAGCACTGCAACAGTTTTGATACATGACAATATGTTGTATTTTCTTACATTTGCTTTACAAGTGTTGGTTTAGTACTTTGATATGTTGTCACATTGGAGTACCATGACTGCAAAGCAGGAAACAATGTGTGAAAATAATGGCTCAGACCATTCTCGAATCTCTACTTCTAATTGTGCTGTATCCTCATCTGAACTTTATGTGCCCTAAGTTTCATATCTGTCTGCTATCATTTAAGTCCACCTGCTGTCTCTCCGTCCTCTTTCTTATCTCTTCCCTGAACTTCTGAGGGCATTAAAATCAGACAGCGATCTGAGAGGATACTTGTTTGAGCCAACATGAGCGTGTATGCACATTTGTTTTTTCTTTTTGTTCCAGTGTCATGTGTGTCGAATTGTTCGACTTCCTCCTGGCATTCACAGCATTTGGATCGAAATATGACTGTTACAGTATATGTGTACATTGGGAATGTGTGAATGAAGTGAGGAAGAGTGAGTCAATGCTTGGCTTGCAGCCCTTTCTACATTATATTTACACATTCAGAGTATTATGCTGTACAACTGCAGGATTTCAAGATATTTCAAGAACACACTCGTCTACTCTTTCTTTCCCACCCTCCTTCTCTCCCTTCAAGAACAGACACTCTTAATGAACTGCAGCAGCTCAAGCCTTTAGTCATTCAAATGAATATTTGAATACATCCATTCAATTTCAGCCATTCAAACCACCACATTACTGTAACGGAAGAGGAGGAGGAATCAGATGTGATTGTCTTGCAATTTGTATAATTTTTGATCTTTATCAATAATAAAAATCTGACATAAAACATTAAAATATCTTTTATTATTTGTCACTATGAAGGTTTTTTCCCATGGTTTGAGTATTGTCACAGGTGCAAGCAGCTAGTGGCATTGTTTTTAAATGAAATCTCATGTTTGCCCATTTCAATCTGAGGGATTAGTTAAAAAGTTCTCCCTGCAGTATCAGGAAGCCGTGTGATTAAACATGTAATTAAAGTCATTGTATAATGATCATAATTGGAGACTGCTCGTTTGCAAAAGCTGCACATGCCAAATGTTATTCTAAACTTGTTTTGGAAACAAGCAATGCAGAGACTGTGCTGTGCAGCAGAGATGCAGAGAAGCACTGGGGAATTCATCAACGGCTTCCCTGCAGAATGAGCAATGCAAGGCAGTCTGCCCCACGAAACTCATGCATAATATTCATCATAATTGGTGCAGATAGCTGCTTTGCTTATTTCACTGTCAAATTCATTTATGTAGGGTGTGATAGAAATTCCCTGAGGATGGTCCATCTGCAGTGCAGTGTGCATTACTGCGGGAGTCTGAGTCTGAGAGGTTACGTTATGATTCACTACCAAGGTAATCTCGTGGAAATATCTAGAATTGAAATAAGAGCCTGTGAAATACATATTTTAAATTACAATTAGAAAGTTTGATTTTGGTGTAGGTAAATGTGAGCAGGTGTGTTTGTTGCTGAAATTGCCAGTAACCTCTGTGCAGACAGAACCATGAGGTTTAATGTTCTTAAAGGACTATTTTGCCTTGTATTACACAGGGAGTGCTCCCTCTGAGGCTGTGTAATGCTCTCAACATGCTTCATAAACAAACTGTTGAATTTTAGCTTTCATTAATAAGAGAAGCCTACCTCAGGGGGAGAACGTCTGTTGAGGATGAGGTTTGATTTTATCTGACATGGGCTCATCACTAGGGATTTAAATTGCATTATTTTATTTGTTTTACAGCAGTTTTGCAGAGATTGGACAAAATTACCATCTATTGGTTAAATCGCAGGATTGCAGATGGAGGGAGTGATAAAAATACTTTTGCCTGCAGCCATCGTAATATATTTTACGTAACTTAATTACTACTTCAGTTGGACAGGTGTTTCCATGAGCCTCCATATTTTTGAGCATGGTCCAAATAGATAGATAGATAGATAGATAGATAGATAGATAGATAGATAGATAGATAAAGAGGTAAGCAGTATTAGTAGCATGTATTAGTTATAAGTGGAAAAGATATTTGAGATGCCAACAACCTTCAAATATGTGTCCCCAGGGAGAGATCACACGGAGCATTAATGAGCTCAAATACATAATAAGACAGATAGAGGACGAGCAGAGAGACAGACGGTTAAACACAAGAGAGAGGAACAGACACACAGACAGGCCGAGTAACAGGCAGCCATATAAGTACAGACATAATGAGAATGAGATCGTTGGAGAGAAGATGGAGAAAGAAGAGATAAAAGATTGGAAAATTCACAGTGTGTGAGTGTGTGTGTGTGTGTGTGTGTGTGCCTTTGGGTATTTCGTGAAGTCTCAAATAGCTCTAATGGTCTTTGTCTGAAACATTAGCAAAAGGTAGACTAAACTGTCTCCACATTCTGTAATTACATACACACACACACACACATTCACACATAGACACATTTCATCTCATGTGTACTCTAATTAGTACATCTAATCTGCATACCTACTTCATTCATTTTGTAACAGAGGATTGCACCATATTTACATTTATCATGCACATGCTCTCATCTCACATTTTTCCCTCTGAGTTCCTCTCATTAACAACAGCGGATATACAGTATAAACGCTACATAGACTTGTGTGAACCTAGTTCATCCACTACTGCAGTGTGGGAAGAGTAGATCCAGCACTGAATGTCCTCAAAGTTTCTACTTGAACTGACTGGCATTGACTCCAATGCTGTTAATGAGCAACCGACAATGCATAAAGAGTTTTGTCTCCTTCATCATCTTTGGTGGCTATACATCCACATTGGGTACTAATGATTCAGGGACCATTAGTTTTGCTCTACCATCACAAAATAGTCCCGAGATGGTATTTAATCCACAGATGGATGGCTGTAATCTTTGCATTATTGTGGAATGATTTAACATAGAATAAAAATCAGACCCCTCGAACGTGGTTAAATGACGTTGTTACAGCTGGATGTGAAAAGATTCAGTCACACTGGATCGCCACAGTGCTTCATCTACCCAGCAATCATAGTCAGTGCAGGGCTGATGGTAGTTTTGATAACAGCAAATTTCATTCTGTTTCCCCTCAAGAGGAAGTTTTGATAGCAATGGATTTCATTTTGTTTCCCACAGCCACCAGCACATCACCTGTGCCACACGGCTGGCAGCTGTTGGCCATCATCGAGCCAGCCAAAAGAGAATGTTTGAATGAATGTTTCATTGCTCATCCTCCTTCCCACATGTCCTTTTAGCAACTTGATAAACTGTAATGTTTCAACATTTGCAGTATCTGAACCCCTCCACTAATTTGACTCGCTGTCACTTATGTATTTGTGTAAATACAGTTATAAGATACTTGCTGTCTACAAGGTGGCCTCAAAATGATGGAAATAAATACTTCAAAATGTACTGATATTTATTTATCATTGCTGTACCATTTCAAAAAGATCTGGTCTGTAGCCTCTCACTGCAACTATCTGCTGTTGTCAGGTTGTGTTATTAACACATAAACTATCCAACTTTTCCACTTCCTCCCTGATCAGCAGCCAGATGAATCTTAGTTGGAAACAAAGAAAATATTAATTTTCACAAAAAATGTCTAAATTAACTGAATAAATTTTTGTCAGAAATAAATAGCTTTAATATTTAATACAAAAACATACATTTAACCGTTTTCTACCTACACAGCTTTGCAAAGCTGAAAACACACTTCCTGCTACCCATCCACCACTCATATATTGTTTGATTTGAGCTGTGAAGGAAAAGAAAACACTTTGTAAATGGCTGCATTTATAACACATTTATCCAGCGCTTTCCAATCTGCTTCTCGTTCACACAAACTCACACATCGATGGCAGCGAGCTACCGTGCAAGGTGCTGGTTTGACCATGGGGTTCAGTGTCTTGACCAAGGGCACTTCGACGAGTGAACATCCTCTGTAACTCTCAGAACATCAACCTTGTGTTCTGATCTTTCTTATATCCGTTTTGGCCTGTTTGTCTTGATGACAACAGCCTCAGAGACCTTCTTCAGGATCTGGATTTTCTCAAAATTCAGCTGTTTCTCTGTCTTCAGGATTCCCTCCGAAGCTCTTATCTTCCCAGTCTGCCATTCAGTGCAAGTTAATCTGTTTTGGGGTGTTCTGGGTGGGGGGCTTGGGGCTTTAAGATACTAACCGTGTAATCGCAATATTCCAGATTCGAGTCCAGCTGGAGACCTCTGTTGCATGTCATCCCCCACCTCTCTCCCCTCTCATTTCCTGTCAGCTCACTATCTAATAAAAGCAAGAAATGCCTCCAAATACTTACAAATCAAGGGAATCTATCTCACATTTCTGTCTGTCGCATCCTTATTATCCATATCATTATTTAGTCAGGCAAATAATCACCAGCTGCCGCTGAAACTCTTGACACATTGACATAACCAAAAATTATGTCTGTTGTAGGGTGAAATGTAGATAATGTGATGGTAAAACCGGTTCTCTGATTCTAATGAACTGAGAACGTCAAGACCACTGCAGGGAGAGGTTTACTTTATCTAATTGCATCCTCTGACCTCTTCAACCGTAATCATGCTCCAAGGTATTCGATTATTGGTAAGCAAGACAAAATACTAATAATGTCAGATACAATATCAACAAATTGAGTTCGATGTGGTGCCACATCGAACCCAGCACTGACCAGGGAAAGGAGGAATAGCAGGTATTGATTGGAGTCACTGAGTGGTAGTGTTATTGACTCCATAGAAAGTCTCAATCAATGATCTTACAGCTTTAGCATTTGCTACAATACAAGCTCTCTGTTCAGTCTTTGCAGAGATCAATGATATACACACGCATAAGCACATAAAGAGAGCGTGTGGGCCACGACTAAGCTGTAAAGACCAGCTGTTTGTTGCCAAAAGATATCTCTTTGCATGGTTAGCAATAAGGCAGCAGTTTACTGCTGGATTGTAAAGTCCTGTTATGAAGCCTACATGTAAAATCATACACGCTTTACATACATTCACAAAGTCTCTTGTTTCTGTCTCTAGCTATCTCTGTCTCTCACATACACTAAGCAACACACACACACACACACACACACACACACACACACTGAGCTGATGCTCACAGCAATGGTGTGGGAACCAGATCCGTATGACACTAGAACGTTACACAGCCTCCTTACAAGCTCAGCCGGCCAGCGCTGCCATACAATACAAGGCCAGCGGCCATGAAGCGACTGTCACTTCTCCTCAGCCACAGCCGTGCTTCCTCCACATTTGTGCATGTGTGTTTTTATAGTGTTTGTGTATGTGTGTGTGAGGAAGAGCTGGAGAGGGAACGAGAGAATGAGTGTGTTTACTATAAGACAGAGTGACTCCATTTATGTGCTGTATTCATGACAGCAAGAGAAGAGAGAAAGTGCATCGGTGTGAAGGAGAAAGTGTGAGAGAAAGTGTGTGTATGTCCGATACGTGCGTCCAATAAGATAATCAGAATAATACAGACGACATTTTTAACGCTAAATATTTTGTTTAGGCGTGCGTTCAATACACTAAATCAGTCTATGAGGCTCTGAGAGGTTCTCAGCTGTAAAACTGTTGCAAAACAACAAGAAAGTAATGACATCGCCCTGCAGCATGTGATGCATTCGCTGCAATAATATCAAACACATTTCTCACACAACCACAAGCACCAAGCGTGAAACACATTTTGCCTGACCACAAATACACAACAAGGAAAAGCCCTCCTCCCTACCACCCAGAGGCAATAACGAGTGTATCAACAGGACAGGATGCCCGTATCATCTCTGATCTCAGCTTCAGACTTCACATCTTCTGGAAACATAATCTTGAGTCTTTTCTAGTTTTTGGTGTTGGGAGAAAGTTACTGTTCATAAATATTAATTAGCCATATCTTAACAAGCTATGTACAACAGTTACTTTAATCAGTAGAGGTGTGTTCTCTGGTTATTAAATCCTCTGATGTAGCTGATACTATGCATACCATGTGATTTAACGACCATCTGTTGATGGCGGTATGTGGGAACAGGCGTACTGAAAGATACATACATACATTATTGATGCATGCTGGGTTATGACATATAACATATACTATAACAAGTGAGTGTATATTTGGATGAAACGTCCTCTGACATTAATAGTGTAGGCATCCTGTATGGTTAAACATGCCTTGGTTTATGAGGTCGGTTCAGGTGCCAGCCTGGATGTCATGTGACCCACTGGGCACTGTACCATGTGGACCCAGATCACATGACCTGTATCCAAAATGATCTAAATACTCCTGAACTCCACTAATTGACCTTTCACCTTTGACCTTGGCCAACCTCCTGAGGGAACATGATGCTCATTGGTGGATATGCAGTGTATACGCACTCACACATATGCACAGACGCTGACCATGAAAGTGAAATGTGTACTCACCACACATTGCACCAGGGGGGCAGCCAAAAACTCCGTTCTTTCTTCTCTTTATCCGAGCATGTTGTCAGTTTTTTCTTCTCCTCCGTCCTGCTGGTTTCTTTCACCTCCCTCTTCTCCTCCTCCCCCTCCTCCTCCTCCTCCCCCTCCCTGTCCCCCCTCTCACCACTGCTGTTCAGGTCCAGCTCTGTCGCTGGTGGGGAGAATCCAGGCGACACACACACGCACAAACGCACACTCACACACAGCTCCGGGCGATGCTTTGAAAATACACTCAGACACAGCTGGGTTCAAAGCTGGGCGCATGCACACACACACACCTCCACACCCACATAAGCATACGCACAAACACAGCCGAGCTCCTCGACAGTCCTTGCACCCCCACGCTACCACACACACCCATAAATGTGCAGCTGGTCTATCCGCAACTGAATGGAGACTATGGCGTTGTGTCTTCCTGCGTTATTGTCTTGATGTTTTGAGGAATCAGTGATTCAGGTCTTAATTTCTTGATGACATTAAGTTGGAGAATCACCCATCATGGCTTATTTAGTCATGGAGACAAAATCGAAGTATACATCCTGCTTCCACTTAAACGATCCTTCGTGTTGATGCACATCAAAGCATTTCCACACTTATATTTCCTCAAGCCATTACAGCAATCCCCCACTGGCCAAATTTCTGTAATGAGGCCATTTTCAGATATTGTTGGAACAGTTCCAATCAGTCCAGGACAAAATAAAAATGTGAAACATTTATGAAAGCCTCAGCAGTGTTTGGCTTTTCTTATCTGGCAGTGATGTACCTCAGAGTGCCTGTCAAGGCAGGTACAGCATGTCAATCCAAAATAGAAATCTGTATTCATCAGCCAGGGCTGGTTCTTGTTCTCATAGAAAAGAGGAAATTGTTCTAGTCCTGCAGTGATCTCTCAAATGTTCATTTCCTTCTTCCTTGTTGTTCCCACACAAGATAAAGGTCCAGTTTTCTCTCTGTAGTCATTCCACTCTCCCCAAGAAATTGCACAGCTGGCCAAAAAAGAAAACCTCCGGAAAGCAGGCTAATTTGTATGTCTTGTCTTAATTTGCAGCAACGCTCGTCTGTCATCTGACGCACTTAACAGCTTGTCTATTCCTGTGTAAAAATCCCTCAGAATAAAAAATCAGCTGTGTTTCTTCCTTCTGTTTCCCCCTCTGTGGTGCAAGGAGCGAGCTCTTTCCAGAGTGGCCTGTCAGCATCAATATTTAACAGGAACTTCTTGCTGTGTTGCTGTCACAGTTAAAGTTTCCATGTCCCCGGCGTTGTGCGTTGGATGACATGTTCTCTGGTCCGCAGTGTTTCCTGTTCGGCTCTCTTACAGCCCTTTTTGCTCTCTGCTTGGATGTAAAATTTTGCTCTGATCCAGCCTGATTTGTTCCTTACCTTTATGTTATGCTCTTTTTTAACCCCTCTATCATTTTCTATGGTCAACCTACTTGAAGCTTGTCCTCCCGTATGCAGACCTCAGTCATGTTCACACCCTGTGGCGAGATACAGTCACTCAGGACTTTCTGCTCAAACAGTTTTTCATTAAGCCTGTCCTTCTGTCCTTTGCTGTTTTCTGTTCACCCTGCAGCAAACCTTCATTCAACCTTCCCTCAACCCTCTTCAGTCATAACCAAACTCTCCACTTTCTAAACTCAACCTCTTCTCGCCTTCCTCTCCCTCTAGCAAGCTGATTCACTTGGCCTGTATCTCACTCACCGCCTGCCAGTGTGGCTGCTTCTGTCCTCATCCTGTCCTTCCTCTGTCTAATGACTGCTCAATTCTGCTCAAGTCCTCTCTATTTTCCTCCTATATCTCTCTCATTGTTCCTCTATCTCCCTCTACCTCTCCTCTTGCATGCAGAATACACAGTATTCTAGCTGCTGTGCTCTGACTCATACTGCTCTCTCCTCCCTTTTCCTTCCAGAAGCTTGCAAATGTTCCTCTGGTTTTTTTAATTTTTTTGGTTTTTTGTCTCCTCTCTCTCCTCTAACAACACGTCAGGATCCGTTCAGCATTTCTCTTTGTCTCGGGCACCGAAATGACGCCTCTGCTTCCTGCTGAGACAGATGGAGGGACAGCCTGTGCATAGGCAGTCAAGCAGAGAGACAAATACAAAAGAGAGAGACACACTTTCCCCGACAGAGGCAGGAGTCTGCCTTTAAATGCTTGTCTGTTCCCCTCTGTGTTCTTGCAGCTGCTAATAGTCTCTTAGCTTGATCACAGGTGGTTTCTTCTCTCCTCTTCTGTGTCTGTTTACTTGCTGTGGGCAGTGATGCAAGTTTGCTCCCTTTTTTTCCCCTCTCTTCTGCTGCTTCTTCAAGTACACATTTGGCACAGTCTGCAAAAAAAAAAGACAAAGAAGAGCTAAAGCAGTGGTAAATGTACAGCAGATAGACTCTCTGAGAGAGGGGCTGGAGAAGAAGGATGTGTGGAGATGAATAATAAAAAAATAAAAAAAAGAGAGATGCCCTCAGGATCTGTGGAAGTGACAGCAGAGAAGATATGGAGGGAGAGAGAGGAGGCAGGGAGGAGGAGGAGA
>NTHP01000137.1:778329-793861 GCA_003416845.1 Oplegnathus fasciatus | reverse complement strand
CAAGTTAGACCTCACAGCAGGACTTCCTGCTGACATGCACTCAGACACCATGCATACTGTATATGACATCATGCATGCATACACACTCATGAAAAAGACAGGGATAGACACACACTATACACCAAAAGACACACACGTGATGTTCACACACGTGCATAAAGCTTTTCTTCAGTCATTCACTCATGCCAACACTCTCTGACTGAGCACTAAGTTTATTGGTGTGTAATGAACTGTAAGGCATTACAGTGCGTGGGACAAAACATGTTGTTTGTCAGACAGCTAGTCTGGTATATATGTTTATTGCCTACATTTTTTTTTCCTTTTTGACTTAAAATCTATTAACTATTAGCAATACTTAATGACAGCACATCACATATTTACACAGGGGTGTGTTATGTTATATTATGTTATGTTCATATAATGTAGTTGGGAAACCAGATTTGTATTATGTGTAGTTGTAATTTTCACTATGGTGCAAAATGATGTCATTGCTGGGTGTTTTCTCACATTCAATGGGCTTGAAACTTTCCCCCCACAGAGGTCAGTGCAAGATGAGAGGTTTAACATCTTTTTTTTCCTTTTTGGGTGATTTATTCTTTAATTTGTCAAAGCAGCAACACTTCTATGTGTCCATTCGTTCATATGTTAAGTCTGCTCTTGTTTTGATTATTTCTATGCTACAGACATTCTTATACAGTATATTGTTCTTTGCCAAAACCATCCACTGATTCTTTTCTACCACAAATACTTTACGTCAAGTATTTAAATATATGATGATGTAACTGACTTCAATGGGCGAATATTACACAGAAAAATGCAGGATGAAGAAAAAAATGAGGGGGATTTACATGAAAGTAAATTTCCCTCCAGGAATTAGCCCAAACCAAAAACCGTACAGTGATTCTAGAACAGTTGTTTTTTTATTAAATATTTTCAAACATGATAAAATTTTATAGAAATGATTAAGAAAACACTGTGTGCTGCTGAACTATGGTTCCTTTAGGGCTACAATATCTGTCAGCACTTGAATCTGTTCTGGTTTGTTTTCCTTCTGTCTAAACCTTGACAGCATTGTACATCAGAAGGAAGGACAGCTTGACCTTCTCACCCCCGAAACAAATTCTCTTTCAGATAGCAAGATGTTGTTGAATATTTTAAATGCCTACAAGGTATCATCTCCAAAACAGTGTGTTACACAGGCAGAATATGTGCATTGGGGTGAAGTCTTTTCAATTTCATTTGTGCTTCAACACGACTTTATCACAAGACAGGCCCTAAATGTTTTCTTCTTTCCATCTGGTCTCATCCAGTAATGTGTGTGTGTGTGTGTGTGTGTGTGGCAGAGTGCCTGGCTAACACACGGTGACTGAAGATTGGCAAACCGACAGTGCTGATCAGTAATATTGCTGTTTCGTGGTACTCTTTTCTGTTGAAAAGTGGGGACGTTAAAAACTCTCTACAGGGTTTCTGTTTCTTAAGATCTGTCGTAAACACAGTTTTTGGAAATCTGTGGGAACCAAGGACACCATCTCACTCATAGAGCCACATAATGGGAAGAACAGTTTAAGTTTCACAGTGAATGTGTGTTTCTGCTCGATGCTGGAGAAAAATCGAAGCAAATCTATGTGAGCCTGCTCCAGCACATCAGAATACAACTGGCAGAGAAAAATAGAGAATAACAGGGAAGTTATTTTGCAGTAAAACTTTATTCATATCACAGGCACTCTGTGCTCTCAAATTTCTTTATATAAAACCGGAAACATTTTATTACATTCATCATACAGAATGTCCAGCATTTCCTTGTTAAAGCTCTTCAGATTTTTTCATCTTAAAACTACATTCAAAAAGGTATCAAAATGCAAATTATAAAAAGCTTCTTTAGAAAATAGACCTGCTGTATTATACAATACAAAAATACTTCAAAAATCTACAAAAATCTTCTTAGAACACAGTTGACTATTTTAACAGGATATGCTGTCTTTTTGCCTCATGGATGTCTAGTATATATGTATGTAAACAGAACACACAGCCAGAATATGATAAAAGTTTCTCCAAGACTCACTCACCCCATGAAATTTGGAATAATGGTGTATGTGTTGATATAATTGGTGTTATGTGCTTGGTTAGATTTTATAAAACAGTGGACTGAGTGAGTTTAGGAGAAACTCTCATCCTCTATTCTCCTCTGGTCTGAGTAAATACACACACCGAAAGTTAAGGTGATGTGCATTTTTTGCATTTAGCAGTGGATGGGAAATGAAAAATGAAACATCAAAAACATGACAGAAAACATGACAAAATACAATTCATCACCAACATTAATGTCTAAAAAATGTGCAGTTTGTAATAACCTATTATACCTTCTTCAGATACTCTCTTCTTCTCTTCTTGCTTCTTTCTCATCCTGTCACTTCCTGTCTGTGACAACACACTCACTCTTCCTTTCCTTCCTATACTTTTCCTTTTCTGTTCACCCCTGTACGCTAACCACAGATCACCCCTACATCTTCCCCATGAGAGCAGTTGTGTTTCCCAACCCTGGATCTCTTGCACTCCAGCAGGGATCTCTCCCTGCCCTCACACTCCACGTCATCCAGGAGGATCCTGACGCTCTTGTCCGCCTCCCCCAGCGCGGCCCTCTTCATCACAGCCAACGCCGATGTGAAGCCGAGCTGTCGACACACCACGGTACCTGCTTTGCTGGTGAAAAGATCATCGCACACTGTCCCCCACTCACCACGGATAAAGATCTCCACCCTACCTCGATCTGATAAACCATCAGCGCTTACCAGTCGCACCGTGCCGACCCGCAGCCTTCTTCCTCTCTTGAGCCCGCGACCTCTGCCTCTTCCCCGAGGCCTCTTATATACTTGGTTACCCTCCCCAGTGATTTCCAGCTTCTCTCCAAGCCACAGCTTCTCCTCCTGTGATTTAGGCAGCATCGTGTTGATTGGTGGTCTCTGGGGCTTGTGGCTTGATACCGTGGGTTTCTGGCTCCAATATGGTGGCCGTGGTGTGGTCAACGCTCCAGGATGCTCGGGGTAACGTGCAGAGGTGAGAGCCATCTGGGGTCGTTTCAGGGATGTTGTGGATGGAGGAGGAGGAGGTTGTGATGAGGTTAAAGGTTGGGAGGTGGTCGAAAGAGGGTACTGAAGCGGTCTCCCGTGTCTCCTGGTTGGAGTTGTGGTGATGATAGGGGTTTGAGCAATCCTAGAGAAGGCCGCAGTCATGACTGTTGTGCGATAACCTGAAGGAGAGAAGAATCACCCTCTTTATTTGAATATATGTAGTTTAACAATGTGTTAAAGGTTATTTTTCTTTAAAGTAGTAGTTTGACATTTTGGAAAATACGCTTATTTGCTTTCTTGTCGAAGATTGATCCCACTCTCATGTCTCTACGGTAAATATGAAGCTACTAGTAGCTGGTAGGCTTAGCTTAGCATAAAGACTGTTAACGGGGGAAACAGCTAGCCTGGCTTTGTCCAAAAGTAACAAAATCAACCTACCTGTTCTCTCATTAAGTTGTTATTCGGTTTGGTTTTAACACATTAAAACCAAAGTGTAAAAGCGTCCAAGATGTTACTGCATCAGGCCAAGAAATAGTTGAGTACATCATGGATATTTCTCTTTACACTTTGGTTTTTGTTCAAAGTAAACAAAGAGTTATAACGTCTTAATTAGTGAGCTTTGGAGGTGCTGGTAGCTGTTTCCAGTCTGTATGCTAAGTTAAGCTTACTGGCTTCTGGCTGTCGTCTTACATTTAACGGACAAATATTAGAGTGGAATCAATCTTCACGTCTAAATCTCAGCAAGAAAGCAAATAAGCGTATTTTCCAAAATGTTGAACATATCTTTAACTAATACACCAAATTGGTCATTTGAGAACTGAGTATGTCTTACAAAGCTACGATTTCCCTAAAGTCATTTAAAGCAATGTTATTCTTGAAGACGGGCAAAGACATAAACACAGACACACAAAGATGAATGTCCAAACTGAAACTGATGCAGAACCATTTATTCAAAATAAATAATGCCAAAGTACCTGATTTAAATTAAAGTTAGTGCAAATACCCAACACATAAATAAGCACCATTTATCCTGCTTTAGACTCTTGAACCAGCCAAAGAATAGCATGCTTGCAGGAATTAAAGTTGGGAATGAATGCCACTTTAGCTAATCCCACTGTACCTGAGTGTGGCACATGCTTGTGCAAAAAAGACTCATCCTCACCATCTACAGGCAAACTTGTCCTTGATTTGCTTTCAGTCAGTAAGCAGAACATAAGCAAAAGTAGAGACATTGGAACACTACTGTAATTTATATCAAGTTTCTAACAACTTGACTGCAATTTCATTAGCATTTAATGAGGTGAATACTACTGATCTGTTGTTCCCTCTTAGTAGATTTTATGGGGTTTCTTTCTTTTCTACTTTTCAGGTGCAGAGATGTTGCAAATTAAGTGCAAAGACTGATAAGAAGCATAAGTAAAAGAACAAAACTGCATCAAAGGATTACCTGTTTGGGTGAATATTGATTTAATTTATTTAATTAATTGAGTCTCAGAAGTGGTAAATATGATTAATAGGCTATTTGACAATTTGACAATGATCATTTAAAACAATAAAAATGAGTTCAGTAATTTTAATGGATGCGCTGCAAAAAAAACCCAAAACAGAATAATTTAAAATAAATATATTGCTGTCTGATTTATCAATTAAGCCTACTGGCTGTTTTAGTATAATTTATTTATCTCCTCGCTTTTTTGCATGTGTTTGATCATCTTTTTCTATTTTCACCATGCAAGAAAGACATAATCTGAAATACCTGAGAGCTCGGTAGCTCATCTCTAACAAAATTTATAAACTGCAAGATAAGAGTTTTGGTATTTTTCACCATTCTTGTTCTTATTTATGCAGTAAAATTATAATGGAGTTTTAAATCAATAATGCTACAATAGCAAGAACTGAGCTATAATAAAGTCCATTTTTACCCTACAATATTTTAAACTGATATACAGACCAACAACTGGCTAAAAAAGGGAAAGAGATGCCCCAATCCATATTTACAGTAAACCAACTTAGACTTAGCTGCCAAACTTTAAACTTAATTACTTAACTACAATTATTTCATGTTTAGTATAGTTTTATATAATTATTTATAATTCTGAGTCATTAGACAGCCTTTAGCTGACATTTGTGGCAACTAAGACCCCTGCAACAATTTATAACAGTACAATAATTACAATAGTTTTCTAATTTTTGGTGTGATTTTATCAAAGAGGTAAGTTATATTAATCATCACAGGAAAGTAAACTGTTTAGAATCTTGCATTTGAAAATATGCATGGAGAGTTGGAAAATGTTAATTTAGCATTAGCATGTTAAAATGTAAAGCACAAATAGAGCGCAGAAGAAGAAACCACCCGGTTTGACGCTGGTGGCTTCTCCCCTCGACAAGGTGTGCACTGGTCTACTGGTGGGTTTAATGTTAGTCCTAACAGTTGACCTAGTGGTTGTGTGAATAGTGGATCTAGTGGTTGGGTAATCAGTGGAGCTGGCTTGGTTAACAGGTGCACCAGTGGGCCTACCAGTGGGTGTGGTTGTGGCGGGGGTTGTTGCCATCTGGACAGTTGTTGGTACGGTTGTTGGTTTTATTGTTGTTGCTGGGGTTGTTTTTATTGTTGTTGTTGCTTTTATAGTTGGTGTTGTTGGTGGTGGTGCTTTTCTCGTTGTTGTTTTTCTTGTTGTCTGTAATGTTGTTTTTCTTGTTGTTGTTGCCGTTGTTGGTGGTGGTGTTTTTCTCGTTGTTGTTTTTCTTGCTGTTGTTGTTGGCGGTGGTGGCATTTTTGTCATTGTTGTTGGTGTTGTTGTTGGTGGTGGTAGTGGCGTTTTTCTTGTTGTTGTTGCTGTTGTTGTTGGTGGTGGTGTTTTTCTTATTGTTTTTCTTGTTGGCATTGGTGGTTTTATTATTATTATAGGTTTTCTTCTTGGTGGTGTTTTCGTTGTTGTTGTAGTTTTTCTTGTGGTTGTCGTGGGTACAGGTGTGGTGGTTGGTTTCTTGTTGATTACAAACTCTGCAAACAAGAAAAGGAAGAAATAAAGACATTTGTATCCATATTTATGTCCATATTATTTTACTACATGTTGCACATGGACAAGATAATTAGAATGATAGACGTGATTATTTTGTTAGCATTCAACAGATAAAGGTCTGATGCGGTTTTGGTTTTTGGAGTCTTATGTTTCTATAAAGAGCAACAACAAGGAAAATGTGAAAACACACTGCGAAACCAAAAGTAACTAGGGAGAATTGTAAGAGAAAGAAACACTATCTTAAGATTACCTTCTTTGGGGTAGAAGTGAATCAGTTTTCCCTTTATCTTAACAGGTGACGGCTTAATGCTGCATTTTCCTGGCGGTGCTCGCCTGTGTGGTCAGGAGAGAAACAATTAGCACACATAGGCAACCAATTACATGCTTCTGGAGTTCTGTAGTTTTTTAAGTATTTTCTAAGTAATTTGTGTGTATTTGCGTATTCTAAGAGCTATTCCGCTTTAACTAGCTAAACTGGTAAAATATGTCAGCTGATATTAGCTTATTGTTGATATATTTCTATCCACGTATATCACGGTCAATAAGCAATAAGAAAGATCAGCACAGGAATACCAAAAAAAATTCCAAAATGAAAATGTCCTGCTCAGTACAAATTTTGGTCACGATTCCTTAATAACCAATCTTCATCAAGCGTTATCAAAGAGGCTTGTTTATGTCATGTGCTTATGTAAAAAAAAATCAATATCGGCCCATAAATAGTTAATCAGATCAACTCTCGAATATCGATGTTGTTATTGGCCTAAAAAATTCCGTTCAGTCAGACTCTGACTTTAACTTAAGCATATTTTGGATAAAATACTGAATCCTATTTATACTTGAGTAATACGTTTTTACATCTAGTCAAGGTCTACATAACTCATAATGGCCTATGCCCCAATTACTTGAGGCCATCATAGCACTTTTACAGCCCAATCATAGTCCAGAAAAATGTGTCATTTTAGAAGCAGTCTCAAATTAAACAAACACTATGATGAAAGTGTATTTGTTGCTGAAGTGATTAGCTACCTGGAAGGGTCCACTATCTTATAGATGACTCCTGCTCTGGCTGTGGCACTCGGGGCTCCCGTGGCTAAGAAATACAGTTCACCTAAGAAGATGGATGGAGGAAAAAGGAGAGAGAGTGAGGCAGACAGAGATAGGTGGAGAGGAAAGGACAAAGATAAAGAGTCATTGACAAAATGGAGAGAAGAAGTTTGGCAAGAAAGAAAGAGAGGGATGGTGAACAGCAGGGAGAAAGGAAGGAAGAGAGAGGGGGGGTATTTACAATGAGTTTGTATGGGAAGAAAGAGCAAGAAAGTAGAGGAGAGAGGGAGAAAAATAACAAAACAGGGGAGATGGAGAGGGAAGAAAGAGGAGAGAAGACACACAACAAGTTATAAAATGTTTGTACAGAAGTGGGATTTGGACTTTGCTTGAACTTTGCAACTTAAATCTCCTCCGAGACACTTTCAGAGGGAGGGAGGAGATCATTTAAGACCAGCAGCATGTGTACAACACTCTCCCCAGTAAATCAGCAGTCTCTTTAATTCAAACCAGATTTAAAACCAAACCTAACCCTCTTGGTCATTTTAACTCCTTAGAAATGGAGCAGGTTTAGTAGTAATTTAATATTATCAACAAGTCCACAAGTAAAAAAAACAAGCCCTTTAATCATATCACTTAAATTTACATTATCCCCATTTTTTAAATAAACTGTCCCGCACCTCTATGACCTCATTATTTTTTACTTTTAATTATGCAGTACATACGCAGGTCACAATGGCTGTTTCTTTGCATGTTGTTAGGTTCTCTCTGGCTTGTTCCACATCTAATAATGTGATGCTTGGTGCCAATACATGAGAAGTAAACACACAGACACACAGTTGTTACCTGCTTCATCCTCAGCAAAAGAGATGATATATTTATAGTAACTGTTGATGAGTTTGGGAAATCTGCAGGTCTGGTCTCTCCCCATGCAGATCTCATTGTACTGCCATTCGCCTGTGGTGACATTCTCCTTCAGAGACATCAGACGCCTAAACAGAAACAAACAACATATACAGTAAGCACAAATATACTATCTATCCCCATACTTTCATACACGTGCATTTCTATTGTAAATATGAAATCAAGCCTGTGTGTAATAGCGTCACTTATTGCACTCCTTACTTAAAGTGTTTGTGTTTCTCCAGCCACACATACTTGTTGCAGTGGCTTCACTAAAAAATTGAAGAGAAGGTTTGGCTAAAAATCCACAATCAAAAGACAAAGGCAGATCCGTGTACTTTTTAACTGAGGGTCTCTGCAGTGATGGGTGCGACAAAGAAAATGTTAAAATTTAGATTTTAGAATAAAGCAGAAACACATACCCACTCATGAAATCCCCAAAGATGTAGAGTCCGTTGAGGTTGGGCATCTGACACCCTCTGTAGATGTATCCTCCTGTCACTGATTTGCCCAACTTGTGGGGGTAGGCGAAGATAGGCAAGATGTCATCTAGACATAGAACAACACATCGGCTGTTTATAACTAAAAGACAATACTATAGTGACATACTGCACACTAAAGATGAGGAATATGCATCACTTGATCCCACAAACTTGTTCAGATGTAAATGGGTTAATTAATAAATAAATTAATCAAAATTTAATTGAACTGAAATTACTGTTAAGAAGCTTTCAGAGCCTTTAAGAGTAATATCACATATACTGTAACAATTGAATCCTTCTCAGTAGTGTTGTGATCGTAAAAAGTTAAAGTCAAAAAAGCGCCACAGCTCACATCTGTAACCATTCTGCAGAAGCTACTTTGTGTCCCTCTGTGTAAATATTTGTTTTAGTTTATGGGCTCCAAAGTGACTGAAAGCAATCCAGAAAGTGTCCTCACCTAGCGAGGAGTTTTGACAGAGTTTGCGATCGTAGCAGCTGAAGCCTTCTTTGGCCCTCCATCCATAGTTGCCTCCTTTAAACATGTATTGACAAAGTTAGTGCAACTTCTCAGGTAAAGAGCTTGCTTGATAATGCTGTGAATGTACTGTGAAAAAAAGAGAACTATTGTTTGGCTGGAAAAAGAAACGTGGATTATGCTCCACCAGCTGTAATTGGATGTTTATTTCATGCCCTGTTTGGATTTATACATAACCAGAGCCCATTCACCTTAATTGTTAGGGAGGAAACTGAGATTAAACTTTGATGTCTGACTCACAGTCTGTGTGGTCTTTGAGAGAACAGTTTTACAGTATATGACATGGGGCTGAGCAGACAATGACACCTCTTTGGGAGCAGTGAAAAAAGTCTTGAACGCTGTCAGTGTGATAATATATGTGGAGGTATTCATGCTACAAAGTAAAATCTCAAACTCAGATCTTCATACCTTTCACAATGATGTCCACCTCTTCATATTTGTTCTGGCCTACATCACCACAAAACATCCTGCCTCTGCCTCGGCCTGTGGCGGAGTCACCACGGTCAATGGAGCAACGCCACATGTTGCGAACTCCATAGGCATAAATCTCTGCAAAGAAAGGAAGGCAGACTTTTACACATTGACACAGATAGCATTCATCCCTTGTGATGATTGACTAATTTACAGAGGCTGTACACAGAAACCCAAGGCATATATTTCTGGAATGAACGTGTTTAGCACAACATTCAATTTGAATTTGTTGAGTCATACTCTCCTCAGTAAGAGGAGACAGTCCCACCGCAGTTACACATCTGAGCTCTTTAAAGTCACCAGACATACATTACCTCACACATACAGGATATTTTATTTACCGGGGCGTGCTTCCTTCTCCCCCAAGAACGGGTTGTCTGAGGGGATGCTGTACGGGGCAGCATCATCATTGTAGTCGACATCAACACGCAGCACCTTGCCAAGGAGCGTTGACCTATCCAACACAGAGAGTAGATGATGAGAGAGTGATCTTTTAAGGCAGATACAAAAAGACCTTGACCTGAATATTTTTTTTATTCTTCTTTCACCTTTCTTTAACTCTTAAGTCCCCTCGTGCTGTCCCATCATCTTCTTTTTCTACTTACTGCAAAAAAACTAATTTCCCCCTGCGTTGACTCTCCCTGCTTCTTATTTTCAATTATTTTGTTCTTCCTCTCTGTCCAGCTGTTGGTTACCATTGGTTACTGTCCACTCTACCTTCACATTTCTCTCTGTCCATCCATCTGAGCTAAATCTGTTAAGTTTGTCCTTTTCCTCTTTCCTTACTCTCCCTTTCTCCATCTTTTCCCAGTCTTAAGTACCCCTCTCATTCACTTTGCACCTTTTCTCCTCCCTCTACCCTGGTTGCTCTCTCCTTATACCCCTTTTCCACTCTTCCACTCTCTCTCCCTCACTCTCTCTGTCTGTCTCTCTCTCTCTCTCTCCCCCTTCCACATACCAGTGTGTGGTGGCCCGCAATGTGTAGTGTCAATATTAGACTTGGCAGGGAGTATCCTCCCTCATTCCCAGAACAGCTAATACAGCATGTTAACAAACCCCCTCAGAAACAGCTGAAGAGCTAAACTCTTAACTGTCTGGAGAAAAGGTGACAGCATCTCAGGTAAGCCTCGCTAAATGTTTCGTAAAATATGTCACTAACCTGCTGCGGATACTTAAAATGAATGTTTTCATCAGAGGGTTTCCCCAGCCACTGATCTGTTCTGATTTTGGACTGTTTTTTTTTAAGCAAAACATTACCATTAATATTGAAGTTTAGCTTTAGCCTCTCTATGAACATAAAAAATAAGGAGGCTGCTTTTATTTTGGCATGAAGCTGCAATATTCTTTTAACTGTTTTAAATTTATATCAATGTCATATTATCATTCATGTCTTATCATTCTTGGAGTATTGTGCAGTGTGTGTCCTGCAAATGAGCAGTAATATTTTCACTTGCCACCTCTTTGTCCCTAGGCTGTAATTAACATTTAAGCCACTTTGATTTGATCAAATGAGAATGAAGAATGACAGCTGTAGTTTATATCTAAATGAAGGGCAGACCTTCATTTTTACATGACACATAATAGCGTCAACATATACGCGTGCAGCACTCAAACACTGTGGTTTCATGTAAACATACAAACACAAATGCACATTGCCTTAAGATACAGTTAGCCTATGTATTGAGTGAATTAAATTAATTATAATGTAAAGGTCATGTGGTTTGAGAGGTGACTAATGTTTACCAACAAACTGCAGCAAATAATGCCCTGCAGTCCCTTAAATAAAAGCTCCTTTTATAAACTGTGTGTGCACTGCTCTTGGCATAAACACATCATGCCACTTCTACTTGACTTGTTGCAACTCCCACCAAATACTGATATTCTTTTATTTTTCATATAAGCCCAGAGCGAGAACAACAGGTGCCGGAGAATGAGAACTGTCAATCAATAACACATCCCTGCATGCTGCCCTAAGAATGATGACGTGATACTCCACATTCAGTGTGACATTTCCCCACCATTACTTCAAATATGTAGTCTATTATTGGAAAGTGCTGTCTCTCCTAATCACTGGACAGTTCATTCACGCAGCTCCTGCGATAACCTTTGGTGGGTTGCTTTCATTCATCCCTCTTAATGCGATTACACAGTCCCTTCCAAAAGTGCTCAACACATTTCAGAGTGATAATTGAGATCTTCTCAATGAGCCCTAGAGTTTCTACAGTCATTTTTTTATTGCAATCTTATTTTTTTTTAAAAGTGCTCTACAAGGCCTGACATGTATCAAGGATAAATGTTTATGATAATTTGATAATTTGTAACTAATTTGTACCCTATAAGTGATAATTTGCATTGTATGAGCATGTTCCTAGCCCAGGAAGATCAGTTTACGTGAACTTTCATAAGTGGAAGATAACCTGTCGTCAGAAAGCTATCATTTATAGTTGCCACTGAGCAACTTGAGAGTCTGCACAGTTTATCTTCTCCATAAATTTTGATCCTTTTCATTAGACTTCATTTAACTGGAATTGCATTAACGGGAACTCATTTTTGGCAGAGCTGGCTGGTGCTACAGTAACTACACTTTATTTTGTTAATATATGCTTATGTAGCTCAACAACGTCAAGGTGTCTGGTAAAATCTGACATGATAAGCACCTTTATCATGTAAAATTTTAACAACCTTCCAGAGCGATGCAAAGGATGTGTTTATCTTATTCAGGCATATTATTTTAAATTACACCCAAGGCTGACATTTTGCAAGGAGAGCGATTTTTCAAACAATTATGAGTCAAACTTTTCCCGGACTCACGTCAGAGATGAGCAGCTTATTTTCAGGTTGGCTGTTGTAGCGTGAAAACATACTTTGTTACAACAGCAGTGTGCTACTTTGGGAGGAATTTGATGTGAGGTGTTAGGAAAATACTGAAGTCAACATAATCATGCCCCCTCAAACACCTACGTTTGTGAAATTATACTTACTTGTTCTGTGAGTTGCCAAACTTTCCAAATGGGTCCCCAGCTCGGCCACCATCACCGATGAAGATGTACAGGTACCCGTCATGGCCGAATAGAAGCTGTCCTCCATTGTGATTGGATGCCGGCTCCACCACCTCAAGGATGGTCCTGAACAAGGACACACAACAGGTGGACATGTGCTACAAACACACACACTCATACAAAACATGCAAAACTGAACTGAACTTCTCTCCTCACCTCTCAGAGGAGTGGTCTAGCTGGTTGTCATCATGTGGTAGCAGTGTGAACTCGCTGATTCGTATCCTCTCCTCCTTCTTGACAGACACAGAGTAGTACACGTAGGCTTTTCTGACCGAGGTGAGCCTATGCACAGAAAAGAAGCAGAAGAGGTCGTACTTCACACATAAGCACAGTGACCTTTTCCATTGAGAATGATGCAAAACATTACTGTCTCTAACCTTCACAGACAACTGGTGCTATTATTATGAAAGTATGAACCTTGGGTGTAGGGCTATGCAGAGGAATCCCCTCTCGTCTCCAGCCCACGGCGACGTGAGGACAGCGCGGGTGAGGTTGAGGAAAGGGCGGTCGATCCTGGAGCCGTTGGCCAGATACACCCACACGTAACCCAGCTGCTCCGCCACAAAGAATCGATGAGTCCCATCATCTGCGTGGATCATGGCCACAGGGTTACGGAGCCCGTTGGCAACCTCCTGCAAACACAACTCCAGACACCCTTTGGGATCCTCACGTACAAAGCCAAGGTTAACATTTAGCTCTGGTGACCGAAAAGAGGATACAGGAGAAAGGAAACCAGGAGGAAAAGGATGCCATTAATGAATCATTATAAGCACACAAAAACACAGAGAGGGAGTTTGAGTGGTAAGATGTATTCAAGTGTAAGTGTGACTTGATTAGTACAGCTCCTGGTTTCTTGAGGTTAGCATTAAAATCTTCAGCAAATACAACATACTGCCAGAATCTGGACCAAAACAACACTTCTGTTCTTCGACATAATCTCTTCGCTGCAGCCATAAGGGCAAATTCTGCTTAGGTCTTAAATATTATGCTTTTGCCACACAGCCAACCTTATGTGCAGACTGTGGCAATTTCTGCTCATAAATCATAATTAATTTCTTGCCAGCACAAGTTCAGGTTCTTGCCTTCTCAGTCTATGACGACCTGTTTGCTCATGTTGGTTGTTTATGTACGTATGAGTAATCAAATAAGCTCATCTTCTGAGTTTTTCCTCAACTCAACCTCACAATTAGATCAGACATGTCTGAGCATTCATCGGTGTGTGTGTGTGTGTGCCTGCTGCTGTCCCACTTGCATACACTATACCTGCATTTGTCAACACGTTAGGGTAACAGTACTGTTTGTCCTTCAGCTCCAGAAAGTCACAGAACCTCCTGCGATCTTCTTCGATCGTTGCAGTCAGGTTTGCAAACTGCTGCGGGCTCCCCAAGTCCTCCAAGAGGAGACTGAGCGTGTACCGACACTGCTGCCAGTAGTCGGAGCAGTAATCACCGCACAGCCCGGGCAGCATCCGCATGGGTGTGTTAGCATCTTCAGCATCATACAGGTGGGCGGCATATGGGGAACACTCCTGCAAAGGGAAAGATAATTTAATTAGAAATTAGAAAATTCTCCTATGATTAAAGTTACGAGCAGGCCATGAACGCTCAAGTTTTTTATGAGATCTGTGTCACTGTGTGTAGAGGGATGTTTCTGGTTCCATCTTTATAGATCTTCACTCTATGTCTATACTCATTAACCCTCTTTGGAGCCAATGTGTTTATCTCAGAGGTAGAGTTAAGGATGTGTATGGATCACATAAGTATAGGATTTGTGTACTTATTCCGCCGCAGCTCCTCACCGCCTCACTAAGACTGGTCAGGCCTGGGTTATATACAGGCTGTCTGAGTGCAGCCCGGTATAAATGGATCCCAGGAAGGTCCAGTCAGTTATTAAGTCACAACCACACCGTCCACACCCAGAATGGTGAGCTGCTGGAACAGGGAGGCACGACACCCAAACCATCATGCGGCCGACTGGCGTTCTTTCTCTCAGTGCCAGATCAGCTTAGCCGATCATCACCAGGAAACGGAGCCCAGAGCACAAAAAGTTCAAGATCACTTACTCATGAAATGTTTGGCAGAACACAAATATGATTCAAGGCTTGCAATTAAGTACAGTTTCTGTCATGTTTTGTCTGTGCCTGGTGCCCAGTGGGGGCAATAATGACGGTAAACTTTCATCTATTGCAGGTTCTAGAGTGACGTGCATTTCATTTGTAGTGGGCAGTTTGTTGACATGATTACACTTTTCCAAAGAATGTTTCTGGCATTTAGACAAAAAAAGTAACCAGAGGCAAAAAGTTTACATAATTTAGAACACATCAGAAGAACTTCGACTGACTCTTATTTGTAGTCCACATTGAAGTTGTAGACTGAAAACCAAATGTTTGTTTTGTCTCTTATTTGCCAAGGACAGATACATGTGTTGCATTGTGTCCCAGTCTTACACTTAACCTCAGTAGTTTCTACAAATGTAGATTACTGCGATTGTTCAGAACAACTTTTTAAGTGGTGGATTTAGTCTCACAAGCACTTTAAAAATAATGTCACTGTGGACAAAAGCTGTATTTCTTGTACGTTTTAATGCTGTCACCTGTCTTAATGACAAAATGTGAGTTACTTCATCTTATTGCGACCGCATGTTGATAATCTACTGTAACTACAACAAAGATGTAATTTCAGTTGAGAAATCTGGTGGAAGAAAACACTTGCTGGTAATCATTCACAAACACACAAAGTGTGCAGGCAAACTATGTGTATGTGTTTGTACCTGGATCTACTGCTTATAAATAATTTCCACTTTTATTTCTTTGTGCATGTCAAGCTCAAAAATACAAAATAAACTATGACACATTATTAATTATGAATAATATAGAGAGACAGAAAAGAAAAAAAAGTTACGTGTCCGTGAGTCTGAGGGTGTGTGTTCATTTAGTTATTCTTTTTTT
>NTHP01000137.1:757467-778324 GCA_003416845.1 Oplegnathus fasciatus | reverse complement strand
ATGGTGCAAGTAATCATTCTTAATGATCCCATACTGAATATAATGGCATATAAATAATTTCCACATGATAATTATAATTGCTCCTGATTTCTGTCCGCCACTTGAGGTTTGATCTTCCCGTATCATCCCAATGACACAGTGTGGAGAGGGAAGCCCACAGGACCCACAGGACCCGTGACACCTCAGTTATTTTCTTTCATGAAATAATTAATTTAATACATTTTTTGATGTGCCATTGTTTAATCCCACACATTTATGTTTCTGGCTTTGTTGGATTTTGTTCAGCTGTTCCTCCTCAATGGAACCCCTAAAGTGAACCACAGCTAAAAATAATAAATGATAAATAAATCATTATTGAACAACAGAGAATCTTTGTTGAAAGTACTTTGCTGGGCAGAGATCAGAGCCTTCCTGGAAAACAACTTTTACAGGGTGGAACAAAAGCTGTGTTCAGTCCGAGCTGCTGGTTCTGCTGATGAAAGTAGTTCCTGGAGCAAACTGGGATGTGGAGCAGACGGAGGCTTGACTGACTGAATTTATTGCCCTTCCCAGTTTATCTTCTTTACCATACAGTAGGACACTTTACTTAAAGCAAGAGTCATGCAGACGTTTCTCATAAAGGTGTTTGATAGTTTATTCAGGGAAATGGAATATGAAGGTAAAGTATAGAGCACTTAAAGTCGTCCATTGTCGAGCCATCACTGGTCTTCAGTGTCTTTACTTCTCCTCTTTGACCCTCTGACATTGAAAAACCAGCCTTTGTTCTGAGACAGTCTTATTTTGGCTCCTACTATCATAGGGTAGGATAAATGCAAGTAACTACTAACAGCTGTTCCCTAACAATGCAGCCACTTCAAACTACTATAATTTGGTGTTTACGCCGTACAGTTTAGAATAGACTGAAATTCAAACTTGAACAGGAAAGAAAGAAAAGTCTTTTTTCAGTCGTCAGTCTTCCTAACTCCACATGCTGTTTTATTATATTGAAGAGAGAGAGGAGTTGTGGCAAACAGATGGCTGGTAAATGTGTGAACCTGGACCTAGACTGGACCCCCGGGGAGAGAGAGAGGGGTCAAAAAAAAAAAAGTGAGATAAAGAGAAAGATGGACAGAGAGGTAACTGTGCCTCAACTTTCCTCTAAAACTTGACCTGGACTCCAGTAGTTGTGATCATGGTCAGAGGAGGAAAAGAAAAAAAAAGGATGCTGCATGTCTGTGTGTGTTTGACATTTGTTATGGTATGGTGCATTCATGTGCTGTTCGGAAACTTGAACATCTGCAGTCTAAAACATACAGAAACACTGCTGAGGTGCTCAAAAGTGCTTATCAAAAATGCAACAAGGGAAAATTAATTCAGTGTTCTGTTGTTCTATTAAGTGCTCGCTAAATGGTTTTAAAGAGGCCTCGAGTGAGTTTTGTTTTTTTATTTTAATTATTGAATTCACTACTATGAAAGCACGCACACACATTATTCTAATACAGCTGCACAAAACATTTTTTTTCAACTGAAGGTCCCTTAAATCTTCTATCTGTCTGTCTTTATGGAGTTTACTGATTGTTTTTTTTTTCATCAATACTTCACTATATTTTTTATCTATTTTCACTGCTTTCCTGTATCTCTCTCTCTCTCACTCTCTTGCTTGTCCTCTCTCTCTCTCTGTCCCTCTCTTGCAGGAACTTGATATATCCTGTACCCCTGGCCAGAGGAGGAAATGGTGGTTTGTTTGGTCAGTTAAGCTAGGGGATGATGACAATCTCCCTCCTGTCTCCCTGACACACACACATTTACTCATTTTCCCTTCTGTCTCTCTCTCTCTCCCCGTCTGTCTGTCTCTCTCCATCTGTCTGTCTGTCTGTACCTCTCCTCACTGTCTCATTGATATCAGTGCCAGGAAGCTCCTGCCATGCAGCTGGAACAGAGAGCCTCAGTGTAGTGGGGTTTACCCAGGATAAGTACCCTGGCAGTGGGGTAACTTGACCACCTCCAGGGAATCTTTTACCTCAAACCATCAACCTGGGAGCTGACAACCACAGAAGTGGGCCTTCTTTGGTGGCTCCCAAGGAGATTAAAAAAAAATCTAAACAAAGTGTTTATGACAACATAAATATATTCATAACTCAAAGAAAGAACAGCCACACAGCTCAGCGCTGTAGTCCACTTTATTTGACTAACCCTTTGGTCAAAAGACTGAAATCATAATAAAATGGAAAAAGTTTGAAACCAGAATAGTTTTGTTTACTTTTAAGATGCCTTTTAAGATAATTGAGCTCATTTAAGAAATGAATCAAGTGTATGCCTGCAAAATAACAGTTTCCCTAAATGGGCTTGTTAACTTAAATAGGTCTGCATATTGAAAAAAGAAACCCCTCCCCAACTTTTACAATGTTCTGAACTCCAGCTAGACTAACTGTTGTAAGTCATACGTGCGCTGCAGCGCTGTCATTACACTCAAGACACAGCCTGCACTGCTTGGAAAGAACCACAGCGGGCTATAATTACCACAATGATAGAAACCTATACTTTAGGAGTCCGAGGATTTGTCACTGTCTTAACATAGTAATGATGCATTAAACTGCAGGGAAGACTGTTTTTTCCGTTATTTTGACGTTGATATCAAAGATGAAAGTGTCATCTGTGGGGCAGCCCTCAGCCCGTTTGCTTCGGCCTCTGCAGAATGAAGATTTTATCTGAAGTATATGGAATTCGTGCTGCACCTATCATTCATTTTGAACTCGCGATCTGCACGTAGTTAGAGTCTGAGCTGCAAAGTCAGCACCTAATTATGCAATCAGTATGTGGGACTGGCTTCAAGGCTCACTCTGCCAGTGAAGGAGAGGTGGGAGTTCGGTGCTGGGATCTGAAGATTAGCAAGCTCGGAAAAGAAACTAAAACGCAGTGATACTGAAATAAAAAAGCCCATTAAATGAAATAACATTCCTATCCATTAACAAAGACATTTAGCTTTAGAAAGTTTTGTCAGACTAATGCAGTATGATTCACTGCTTTTAAAGGGGAATGCAAGTGCCATAAAGAAGAAAGAGTAGAAAGAAATGAGTTGAAGTTTTATTAAGTTTGTTGTAACTGCTCGTTTTTTTTCTTTGAAGTAACTGTTACTGTTTTTTTAACTTATTCAGTGCAGATTCCTGGCGTTACTCAGTCAGGTTAATTCAGTTTTCCCATCCACAGCTTAAAATAGTAGAGAGACTTAAGCTAATATGATTGATAGCTAATGTCCACAACATTCACATTCTTCCAAATCTTCTGATGAAGTGTATTTTGTGGGATTACCAAAAAGGAAAAAGTACCGTAAATGTGCTTTTAAGTTGTGCTGCAATCTTTTCTCATACAGTCATTCTGCTTCAGGGTCTGGAGCCCATCTAACTCATGCTTATGTCTCATGTGAGAGAAGATACTAAACAAAGTGTTCTGGGAATCTGGAAGGGATGAGGCATAGTTGACTCATGAGAAAATGTAAGCCAAACCATTGTTTGACCATTTCAAGTCAACAGTTTGGTGCGCTGAGACATTTTATTTTTACATATGTGCCTTGGCCGTAAGGATTTCCTCTGGATTTAGTTGTTCCAATCAAATGGTCACTTCATGTTCTTTATGCTTTATTCATAGTTTCCTTTATTACACTCCATTGTTTGGCTTGTTTAGTTTCACAAACCCCAATTACAAGCTAAACCATCAAAAACACATGAACACTAGTCAAGACTGCGGTTTAGCTCTCCAAGCATGAGTAAGCACTGTCTAACAGATGTCAACATCCCCATGTAGCCATTAAACCACATGTTCTGCTGGTTACTGTACTTTCACTGACAAACCACACCACCATTTTCTTTGGAGTGAGACAGAAATTAACATTTTCAGACGGGCTTGGTGTGGTTATTTGGCGCCCACTGAAATATAAATGGCATTATTATTACCTAACAAACAACAAAAAAACAAACAGAGGAATAAATGCTATTGAATTTAAATAAACTGTTCAAAATATGCACACTGTGCTGAACTTAAAGACGTCTTGGTGTGAGACATTAGACACCAAAACAAGGTTTCCGAGTTGAGACTGCAAACTCCGCAGTCAGCCAAATTTACACCTTGAAACCACAGTAAAAATGACTGTATGTCTGGCATTTCTTTACTTTAGCAAGTGAGAGGTGGATGTTTCCAGTGCAACGGTATAGTTTCAGGTCTTGGAGAGTCACATAATCAAATGCAATTAATAACAAATATGTTCCCTTTAACATCTAGGTGCCCAGGAAGAGGAGAGCTTGGCCACATAATCAAACATAATAATAACCATTAGAATAATTAAATGTTTCTCTTACCTGGCAGAGGATGCTGCGTATGTACCTGCCACAAGTTACGTAACCTGAGTGGTCAAAGTTGTCCATGATGGTGTAAAACCTGACCGATATCTCCTCATCTTTTTCCAGATCACAGCATCCAAACTTGGAATACTCTTTACAGAAGACCAATGGCTGCCGGGGCTCAAACGGAGGCTTGTAGTCCAAACACTGGGGGTGACAGCACCCCCGCCAGGCTTGGAGGAGCAACAGCAGGACGAGGAGAAGGAGGTGAGGGAGGAAGGCATGCTGCAAATTAAAGGTTTGTGGGGTCATGGTGCAAAATATGCTGTCTTTCAGTTCAGGATAGTTTGACTCTTGATCCGATGATGCAGTAAATCAAAGCAGCTTGTGATGTTTCACTATAATGTGGGAGAAGAGGGAAGCCTTGTTGTGAGACGATGCACATGTTACATCTCCACCAGTATATGTCAAGCACAGGTGTGAGACTCAAAGTTAGCTTTTCCGTAAAAGTTGGGAGTATTGGATGTCCTCATTTGATGTCCCGGTCTCTGCAGTTTCAGGCAACCATGTGTGTGTATGTGTGTGTGTGTATAGAAGTGAGAGTGCGTGCATCAAACACACTGACCCAACATCACACCTGCCTGTAAGTTGGCCGGAGACCTAAGAAAGCGCTCAAAATTGCTCTGCTTAATTTATCAACCCACACATCATGCTTATATGGCAAGCTGCCCCCGTGATGTGTGTAAATAAGGTAAAATCAGGTGATCCATATCCAGAGAATTCTTTTGCTGGCAAGGAGATCTGTTTGCAGCTGTCCAGGTGGTGAGTGGAGGTTGGCAGGATGTCCCAAAGTCCTGTTGATGTGGAGAGATTCAGTATCTGCAAAAGCACCTGTGGATCACAACACAAATTCTTGAAAGAGAGAAAGTTTCCAAATCTCCAAGTTACTGAAACTTAATATCCATCACATGACAATCTCTCAAAAAGAAGTTATTTTCTGGATGCTAAGCAATCCTCCAAAAAACGCACATTTCTAAGAAGTAATCCAGCTTCTTAGACAGACAAAAAAACATCTGAAAATTTAAAGTTGCACCTTCAGCCGAGGTTTCTGCAAAATATTTACTTCCAGCTTGAAGTCACTTGGAGAGTCTCGTTGTGTTTGTTCTGGACATGTGCTCACTTGCTGCAGCAGACACAAGCCATACATACAGACAGCAGCAGAGAGAGAGGGGTTCTTTCATTCAGACACAGAGCCACGCTGCAGCCTTAGCTTAGATCCCTCCCTCCTCGCCTCTTTCCTCCTCCTCCTCCTCCTCCTCCTCCTCCTCCTCTCTCCTCCTCTTCTTTTCATTTGCTCTTTCACTCTCCTACAAAGACACATGCATTCCTTCCCCATAGCATGCGGTCCATATTGCCCTGAAGCTGCAACTTTCCAACTCACCTCCCTCCCGGCTCTCCCCCTCTTCAGCATTCCCAGACCTCCTCTCTGTCTCTACCGTTTCCAGACAGACTCACTCACACTGGTGTGTGTGTTGGTGTGTATGTGTCTGTGTGTGTGTGTGTGTGTGTGTGTGTGGTCAGATGAATCAGGACGTGTGCTGGAAGTAGAGACCAATGGATTCTCCAGGCACAAATCCAAATCTTATGTTATAGAGCACAACCGGCCAACTTTTCTATCTAATTACATTGCTTCAAGCATTTGCAGCTGTATATTGTCATTTTCTCATAATATTGATATTTTTATATCAACACTGAATCACATGATTATGTGTGTCAGGGGTCTCTCGTAGTGATGAACCCACAGAGACTTATCACCCGACTCTTTAGGTTCCCTCAGATCTACGGGGCATTTCAACATCTTTCATTTTTTGGTTTGGCTGTTTTGGTTCACTCACTCTCTCTTTGCATCTTTGTTTTGCCTGTTTTCAGCTAAAAAAGCTCTAAAAAAAACACTGTACACAACCTGCTCAGCACCAAGCAGCAGACAGATAAAATTAGCAACTAGCTGGTGAACACAGTGAAGCATTTAGCTGCTAAAGTGCCATAACACTTCTCTTATAGGAGTTGGTGGAGACCAAAACGGAACTAAAAAGAGTGTGAATATTGATCTTACGTGTGACTGTGGAGGCAGGTTTTTGGAAGTTATACTGTAATGGGAATGCAAATTAAATCTTTCTACTCAAATTGTATTCATAACCTCTTAAAATTATTGAGCATACTGTAGACTAAAGGACGAGCAGTGTGTGTGTGTGTGAGTGTGTGTGTGTGTGTGTGTGTGTGGTTTGTGTAGTGTGTGTGTATAGACATACCGCTACCATCTGTGTCTCATTATTGCCCAGCCACCTTTCAGATCAGAGAGTGACTCCCATCTGGCTGGCTGTTTGTCAGACACTTTATCACTCTGCACTCACAGATAGATAGAAACATAATCTACAGCCAGACGTCCCCTCGATGAGCGCTTTATCATATTATGCAACGTCATGATTCATCACGGTTCTAATAGACTAACATGAAAAAGTGTTGATACAAACTATCATCACAAACCTCATTAGAATTAGAATTAGACTTTCTGAATTAACTTGAGGTGGATCTGATTAGGATAATAGACAAATACACTAAAAACATAAAGTCAGCTTTTTAGTTATTATGGATCCCCCCTGTGTAATTAGCAATTTTTGGTGGTTCAACACTCAAATGATTACTGCAATATGCAATGCTGAAGTTGATGCAGCATCAACAAAAACACCACAGTAAACAGGTATGTAACAATGAAGTTAATCAGATGTGGTGTCTCAGAACATTATCTTTGTGGATCGGGATATCAGTATATTTATATTCAACCACAAGCTTTGTTATGGCTTAGTCAGACCAGCATTTTTCATTTTCCGAAATCCAAAATCTTGTCAGAGCTTTATATGGTTGTTTGCATTGGAAAACGAAAGTCTACAAAGTTATGAAGCCATGAGAAGATCAGATCTGCTAAGACATGATCAGACCTGTGCCACGTAAGGGCTGAAAAGCATTGTGTTTATACTCAGCTGTAAAATGTGCTAATCTTTAAAATGAGTCAATGAGTCATTCTTTACTGGAAAAGACAGACATACACACTCACACACACACACACAACTGTGCTATCAACCAAGCACGCTGACTCTCAGACTGTGTGTCTCTATCTTTGTTTTACTCTCTCACACACAAACTGTAAGTGAGCAGTTGTTGCTGCAAATCTTGTGGTCATTCTCTGGCAACGAGTTAACCCCAAGGACGGTTGGTTACGCACACACACTCACACGTACACAATTTGTCAAAGTACAAACTGTATAATCAAGTTCAGTCATTTGGTTGCATTCCTTCATCTCAGTTAACCCTTTAATGCCATTTCTATCATATTTGATAGACGCGTTTCTGAGACCTCTACATCCTCAACAAGATCAAAAATTACCTGGCAACCCCACTGTAGACAATCTGGCACATGTTTACTGCCCTCTTGTTCATTATCAGTGTAATGTAAGAAGGAGATGGCCCTTATTTATCAAATTCAAGATGACCGCCTTCTTGTTGCGTTGCAACTCACATGACTTACCAAGCTAGACATTTTTCTAATATTAAAAAAGTTGTGGTAATATTAGTATTTTTACTAGTATTTTTAAAATAAACATATGCCTGAATTGAAGCAGCATAGAATTACAAATTATTTTACCAATTACCTAACTATTTTCTTGTAATATCATGTTGAAAATGTGTGTATCAAATATGGTTCAGTAGGTTTTTAGGTATTTGTTCAAATTTGAAATTTGCATTTCATTATGTTTGTGTGGTTTTAAATGCTATACACTCTTAATTAAACCAATTAAAGAAATTAATTAGAACCTTAGAGTGGAACTTGAGGCATTTATAGTAAGGTTTGTATATATAACTCCCCCCGTGATAACTGTGGAATACATGTTTAATATAAATGTAATATGAATATAGTATATAAACGTAAATAATATCTTATATCTTATGTAAAATATTGATATATATGTAAAATAAATTAATTGATTAAAGGCAAAAACATTTTTTTTGTTTCTAAAAAAAGAAAAAAGCCCAATTGAGATAAATAAATTGCCATAAAAACTGGATGTATCATTTACTGTATGAGACAAACAGAAAATGATATATGCAAATTAAAGTTGCATAATATTTTTTGTATTCCGTCAAACAATAAACACCTCAATTAAAAAAAAATCTGATAATTATTTCATGTGTCAGGCTTTACAAGTTTAATCCTGAAAATCAATATATTTTTTAAATTCTTTCATTATGTTTCTGTGTGCTGTGTGTGTATGTGTGCAAGGGGTAGTTATATTTCAGAACATATTTTCTCATGCATTTTAACACAGCAAATGACAAGACCAACCCTGTAGTTGATACTGGAGGATTCTGCAAAACTTTGTGTTACGTTACGTTTCTTCTGCTACTTTTAATTATTTATCCCTATAATGTCAGTGCATTGTCATGGTTAAAGTTAGAGAAAGATCTTAGTTGTTTAAAGAAAAAAAAAGCCAACATGAATTGTTGGTCTGAGAATGAATACAAATTCGAGGCTCCAGCATGGAAGTTGGGTCTACTGTGCACCTATCCACCAGCCCAACCTACACACCTCTTTTTTTTTTTCACCTTAAAGGACACACACTACTCTCTGCATACGTGTTGGCACTGGACGTACATTACACGCTGCAGAAGTGATATGAACGTAATTCCTCAGAAAAGATTGCATGGTCAGTAACTGATAACACAAGCTGTATTGCCACAATGTGCTGTTGAATCTGGCTGTACAAACGATGTAAGTGGTGAATGTAAATATTTATGAGGTCAGTTTTACCTACAAATCTGACCAGCTCAACTCTTAGTGTTTGCTCCTGCACAGACTTCACTTGCCTCTCAGCACATTTGACCGTTGAGGTGACAGCGACCTGCTGAGGTAAAACTAAAGTGTCAGTTTGCCAAGAAAAACTGAGAATGAGAGAGCCAAGTTTACATCATTATTTCCCTCTGCCCTTCTCACACCATATATAGACATCTTTGTGCCTGACTGGTACAGCTATTCAATAAAAACACTGTAATGTGTGTGTGCGTTTGTGTGTGTCAGAGACCAACAGAAGGAAAGACAAAGATATCAGATGGGGAACTTTTGTCCTCTAAAAATAGTCAAACTTTGGTTTATTGTATTATTTAAAAGTGCATTGCATAAATGTATATATTTTTAAGTCATTAAACATATGTTTAAAGATAATATAACACAATTGCGATATGTTTACAGCTCACTTTATTGGTCAATGATTTAATTTAGCAATTTAATATAATCTTCATTCTTCATATAATTTATTTATCTAACTGCTCTTCTTTTGGCTTCAAAGTATTGAAGCATTTCAGCTGGAAGTTTGTTCACGAGTGTTTTCCAAAAATGCGGTAAATACGGCTGTAAGTTATAATCGTTATCTTAATTCTGGTGACACCTTGTTTAGCTCACAGATTGTTTGTTCGGTCAGGCAGCCCTGCTCTCTGGACTAAGGAGTTACACGTTTCACCACAACAATCTGGTTCTTGAAGCTGTTGCTTCATCCTTCACTGTCTGTGTTTATCATTCACTGGTCCCTTTCTCCTGTCCTGGCCCACATGATGGATAAAATGTACTGCCAAAGAGGCCAGAGATCACTTTTTCGTCACTATGCAGCGGCTCTAAGAAAATGTTTTTAACTTTCCTTCTAGCAGATGGCTTTTCTTCAAGATCTGTGCTTTTTATGACCTTGAATGTAGGCCAACACATCCACTGGCAAAAGATATCTTCAGTGTTTTCCAGTAATGTACTCGCTATATTCGGTGATTGTGAAGATTAGATTCTGTTTGACGTGTGATGCTCTCCTCAAGGTCATCAGCGACAGGATATCTATTGTTTGTAGAGATGTTTCTCGATGTCCTCTTTGGTCACAGTAACCACTCAACCACCATATTTCACATGTTATCCACATTAATGATAAAGTCTTTCCAGTAGTCATTACATTTCTCAAATCAACATTTTCACTAAGTAAAAAGTCAAAATGGAAACAAAAGGTTTGATTTTTGGAAACACTGTTACCTTTTTGATTAAATTAATCAATCAGTGTTCAATAATATGGGAGATTCCTTGTGTTTGTGCATGTTCGTGTACAGGACAGTCTGTGTGTGTGGCTGTGTGCATGAATTCATTCATCTGTGTGTGTGTTTGAGGATCTCTCATCTACCCAAAGACAGCCGTGCCTGGCAGGACTACAGATGGAGTGTCTGGGATAGCCTGAAGTGCTAACATCCAAAACACACACACACACAAACTGAGTATCACTCCCTCATACAATACCTTACAAAGCTCACAGACAGAAAAAAAATCACACACAAATGAATATTTAGTCCATCAAGCGTACCCACAACTGTTTATTCTCATTGGTCTTTGCCATTCTGACAGAGAAATGGATAGAGAAAAAAATTAGAAGAAAATGAGAGAAATAATGAATGACAGTGGAGAGGAAAGAAAGAAAAAAAGAAAGAAAGAAAGAAAGACCTCTCCTCTAGCTTCTGTGTCTGAAGCACTCTACGTCATGATTAAGTCTATCAGAGTACAAATAATTAATTGCATCAGTCCATCCAAGTTATTGAAACTGGAGGAGCATGTGATGCTAATATCTAGATGTATTTTAAAAAGAGGCACCAGGCCATTAAGATACAATGGAAATTTTATGATCTACACGTGAAGACCCCATCATTCCAACTGCAGAAATCCTATATTCAATGTAATTTTTTTACATGTTAGTTTGACCGTCGCTCACCTGAAATCCTATGTTTGATTTTATAGTGACGAACATGCCAGTAATAAGTAAAAGGCTAACTCTATGCGTACAGCCACTATTTTCAATAACATTGAAATCGTGCAATCGGAATGTTAAAACTAACTTCATTCATTTTCCAACATCACTGACAAGCAGCAAATTGTGCATCCACAAAAACATCTGTTGTTCTGTTTGACTTGCAGCATTCCTGTATTTGCTTGTGTTTTCCTGTTTACAGTAAGCTTCTTTATGCAGCATACATATCGTCAAAGTGGTAAAGATGTTTTCTTTGCTTGTATGACAGTGGAAACTTCAGTGTTGAGGGCAGAAATACTTAAAATACTGCGGGAATGTGGCTTTAAGAAAATCCAGAAGTACTATTACAAAACCCTCAAAAGTTCTTCTTCTGACGTCTGTATAATGGAGCTGCAGTCATGTTGGTTGAAGCAGGAAAGCCTGTGATTATTATTACATCAGAGGAAGCTAAATCAAGATGAACATTTCCATTAATTAACATTTAGTCAGCGTCAGGATGAAGTCCTGTCATTTCACATTCACTGGTAGATATCAGGACCGACCACTTTGCACTCATAATTTCATTCATACAAGTTAAAAGAGCAATTAGATGAATGTATCTCTAAAAATGTGACAATTATTAGGACTAATTATTCACCATTCTGTCTTCTACAATTGTGCTGGCTTTCTTTCTCTTCTGCAGGCAACAGTAAAGTGAACATTTACTTTGTAGAGCACAAATAGATTTTAGACATTTTATTGTAATAACATGATTTTGCCACAAGAAATGAATGTGTGAATGTCATAAACACACCTGTGGGGACAGACAAACTTCTCACATTCTTATTAGTTTAATGAAGTTATATTACAGAAGAGTCAATGTCCAACTTTACAAAGTTTCCTTTGAAGATGACTCATGGCATGACTGCAAATGTACAAAGAGAGGAATTCCTCAAATAACACTTAAAACAAGATAATAGAAAAAACATATTATGGAAATATAGAATCAAATCTAAAGCCAAACCCTGACACATATATTAACTAATAAAGCTAAGGATGTGATTTGCTTTACTTAAGTGCAAATGACTGATGTGTATTTGTGAAGAGGCGAACAGTTTACTCCATCAAGGAGGACAGTTGAGGGAAAGAGAGAACTCTGCTAGTAGCCATGCATGTCAAGTGATGTACACAATGCTGTAATGCCGAGAAGCTATAATGCTACAGTGTGTTAACATTTAACATTGAGCTGTATTCCTGTGGTTCTCCTCCTGCTAACCACACCATGCTGCAGATGTTTGCAGTCAAACTGTTTCTGTTCCATATTTGCATAGCGATCCATTTAAACCATCTGTAAAACATCTGGCTTTGGCCCTCACAGTGGAGCCTCTGAGTAACCATAACTTACCTTATCATGAGTACAAATACATCATTCTCAGAAAGCCATGACGTTTGGAACGAACAAGCAAGAGTTCATTTCATTTTAACTGCATTAAAGGTTGCATCACAGTTTGAATGTCTTATCTGTACAACAGTGTCTTCCTGCCAGTCCCATATTGTCCTCACAAGAGTTAAATTATAGCCATTCAGTCCCAAATATCCTGATAACTCAGTACCACCCTGCTTATTAGATATTTGGGTAGAAAAGAGATCTTCAAACTCTTCCTTATCCTCAGGGTTGTTGAGTGATGGCGCGATGTGGGCCTGCAACCAAATATATAACCTTTATGAGACATTTGTCTACTCATAGGCTGTCACTTTTCCTTATTTATCTGTCTTCTCATCCTCGTGTCACCACACTGCAGTTCTCACACGTTCTCCACAGAACTTGAGTCGCTCTTCATGCAAATCCGTTCTGTATGATGATGTAGAACATGATCACCCTGACACACCTGTATCTCCGTGTGCACTTTCTTCTTATAAACCAGGAAAGTGGATCAGAACGAAGTCAGCGCCACAAAGTAGTTCCTCTGTTTGTTTTGTGGAAGACAGATCAGTCTGGCTGCCACCTCTCCAAGCTGTTGCTTGCAGTCCTTCGTGCCATGAAGGTCGATGATGAGGATCTCTACGGAGGCAAAAAACATGCAGAAAATAAAGATTCAGTACATTTCTTGTACAAGTTAAAATGCTAAGGGACATTTGCCGTCATAGTTTTATGGTCTTGCGGAAATTGTATATTTTCATGCTCTCTGTTTTCATGGTCTGATACTGTAAGTTTTCTACTGGACAGTCAACTTCTAACCGTTTTTATTAAAAATATATAAAACAAATATGCATAAATCTGCATCCAACCCCACACAGCGTTCTGACCCAGAGGTTGAGACTCCACTGTTACAGTGTTAGTTAATGGTGAGTTACATAAACGTCTAATGAGGGAAAAGAATGAGAGAAATGATGAAAGAGGATGAAAAAAAGGAAGACATAAGATAGATGAAGGAAGAAGAGATAAGAGATTGGGCGAGTCAAAGGTCTGGTGAGGACAGTGTGTGTGTGCGTGTGTGTGTACAGAGGAGGGGCTTCACAATGTGGACTTCACGGTCTGGTACCTCACATGCATGAAAGGATGGATGTGGAGGAAGAGATGGAAGGAAGAGAACAGAGGGTACAACGTGACACAAAAGAGGAATGGACCACAGTGAATATTACGTAACACAAATTGAACTTTTTAAATAAAAATAAACATTAGATATACTTTACTCGACTAAGGAGCTCATGATGTAACAGAAATAGAGTAAACTGTATTAAAGGAGGCAAAGATAAACTGAGCTTACAGTGAAAAACTCGACTGCTGTTAACCCGACAAATTGACAGATGCTTTGATATACAGTATTCAGGGTCAGACTCGAGTGGAGATGAACTCCCTGCTGCTCAGATCCTCAGTCACTTCACTTTGCTGGATCATGTAGCTTGTTATACTGCCATCTTGGGTTCATATCCAGTGTGGAGGATGTTTTAAAATACTTCATGGGGGCCCCTTAAAGAAATTACTTTACCATGAGGAACAAAGCAAAAAGATTCACTTCTATAATTATTGTTTTGTACTTTAAAGACCCTTTTACTGTTTAAAAGATTCATTATGCAATGTCCCAATTCATACCAATCAGATTACACGAATTCTACTGTTCTACATTCTGCTGTTGATTTATTTATTTACTAAACTACAGCTTTTGAGAACAACACAAGTGTGTTTCTCCCACAGAATTTAGCCGTGAATGTCTCTTTTAGTTACTTTCTGAGTGGCTCAGATTCATGCATTTAATGCAAGGGGAAAAAAAATCTTCCCCGGGCGACGATGATCTGTTAGATGAGTTAAAATTCTGATTTTAAGCAGAAAGGCTTTTAGTGACTAATGTTTGCTGAAGACTGGCTCATCACTTTCAGTGAGTGATGTTGCACTAATGCTGCTAACAAGCTCTTTTTAGAGGAGAAGGGAAGAGAAATGTGAACATGAAAAACACAGCAGATGTTCTTCCGAAAAGTATATTATATTCAATTTCAAACTTTTGCCTGTGTGGCAGGGCCAGTGGAGCACAGGATCAACAAAAGAACAAGAGTAATGTTTGACATTTTTATTATCATCAACAACTTGGTTTAGAGCTTTCCACTAAGGTGGCCTACATCAGGTTGCAGCACCACACCAGTAACTACAGTACCTCTCACCTCCTGCCTGGGTGGTTGAGTTGCTGGGGTTACTGGGTTGGTCAGCAGGCGTCTGTAGTTGGTCAGCAAGACGGAGATGTTATCCTTCACTCTCATGCGGCTGCGCAGGCAGGTCTTGTCAGCAGTAAGATGGAGGGAATAACCACCTGGTTGGAGGGTGTTGTAGATCGCCTCATCCATAATAACAGATGCTCATATTTACACGCTTGAGTCCACTGAGTCAGTTCCACTGGGTAGAAACACATTGATGGTATCTAATGGGTTGATACTGTAGGTCTATGCGTCCACAGAAACTGGCTGCTGATTGGACAGTGAGGGAGTTTGTTGGGGTAAACTGTGGGTGGTGTTGAACAGCAGACGCCTGAGCCTTGACCGACCAAACAAAGACCACAGACACACCTTGTCTAGAGTGTAATTATTGTGAATATGTACTGTAGGGTCGCTGTATGGTTATGAAGCGGCGAGGACTAATAACAAAGTGTTTCTGTAAAGACAAGACACAGCAGCAAGTGTTTGGTCTTCGTTCGGTTTGTGTTTGTTTGTTTGTTAGAGTTTAGAAATATAGCTAAATAAAATGTATAAACTTCTAGTTCTAACTTGGTAGTTTTAAGGTTTTCCCTGTATGCTTCAAAGTCTATATACCACTTCATTGGGCAGGAAAATGGGGGAAAAGAGATTATGTTTTTTCTTTTCCATTCATTCATAAGATGAAAGTGTCAGTTTGCATTAATTATTCTCAGACTCTGTCTTTCCTTTCCTTTACACCTGTACCCTTTCCTTTTCTTGCCTCATTGATTTTTCTCTTGCCATATACTCATGTGTCCTTTCCTCTTGTTTCCTCTCTTAGAAGTTCCTCCTCACAAGCCTACTTTACTAATTCATTCTCCTTCTCTACTATTAATGCTCTTCTTTCCATCAAACATCATCCTCCTTGCAGCACCTCTTCCGTCTCCATTCTTCCTTTGTCCCCTCTGACCCATTGTCTCTCCTCTCCACTCGTTTCCTCACTCCCGCTCTTATGTAATGTCTCTTTCCTTGTCAGTTGTCTTAAGTGAATGCACTAATGGCAGACATGAAAATGAGCATTTCCTGCCTCATTATCTTCCCCTCTCTTTTCCACATCTTCCCTTTTTCACTTCACGTGTCACTCATTGCCACTAACGTCACAAATTCTCTCTCATCTCTGCTCATTTCCCTCTCTCTATCCGCTCCTTTAGACTCTATCTTTGTCTCCGATGGCTGAAGTTGGCTCTATTCTGTCTGCAAATTCATCTTCTAATAAAGTCAGCCACGGAGATACGATCCACTCTGACCGCTCTAATAGCCGCCGGGGGCACACTTCCCTCTGGGATATCGAGCGAGGGAGGGAAAGAGGGAAAACCGGATAGTGAGCTCGAGAGGCGCATTACAGCTCATTACTCTGCTGAGGACTGACAGGACGATGAGGCAGTTCACACAGGCAGGATCTCAACTGAGAGATACTGAGCTGCATGTGCAGAACACATGCATATGCATAAACACATACACATGCAGCGGAAGACACTGGCTGCATGATCCAATCTGACTAGACTGGGTTAAAACTACATAATGCAGGAAAGTATGTTGATAAGTCATCTGAGACAGCTTGGTGGTATGGAGAATGGCATTAGTACATATAGAACTACCTCTGCTGACTGTTAAAATTTTAAAGCGTTTTAGCTTTTACATATATGGCCTGATGATGTCACATACTTCGTATAAAATGTGAGGAAAATCCTCTCGCAACAATACAGGACAAAGGTATCTCTGACGAGTCCTCCAAATTAAACGACAAACCACATCGTTTGTAATTTCCCTTTAGAATGACACCTTTTTGATTGACCTTATTGGCAGCAGCTATGCCTCTGATCTGGTACCGCTATGGTTAAGATTTGGCTAGATTTAGGCACAAAAAGGCCTTTTTAGGGAAACATTTTTAGTTAACGATGTATCACACAACTACCTGTACATGAAAGGGGTCACTCAAAGTGATCAAAGTATCACCCTGCAGTTCCCCTCGGCTCTATGGAGCTTTGTAGCGTCTTTCAGCTCGTTGTTTTGGTTTTCTGGCCTGCAACTTTGCTGTTTTGGTTCAGTCTCAACGGGCAACTGCCTGATAAAGAAGGGTATGGTTTCATTCTTCTTCAGTTTTATTACTTTTTGACCTCTTCTGACCTCATCTTTCTCATTCTTCATCTCCATGTCCTCTCTCTAGCTTTGTCCTCTTCCCTATCAGCTTTATGAGATTTCATCTCCTCACTAACAATCTCTTTGAAGGGAGCTGAAAGCGAATGGCACTACCCTTTTTAATGATGTATTTATCCTTATAATGGGGAAAAAAGTAACCCTGACAGAGAGAAATGCCCCTGCGTGACCTTCCCTGCTTGTTAAATTTCAACAAATCACTGCTCAATCACAGCTGAGCTCTGCTCCTTTTTAAATGGAGTTTGTTTCCTCTGGGCTTTTTAGAGGGTGCTACAGTTTCTGCAAATGCAAGACACGCATGTCAGATGAACTGGAGATTTTAAATTAGGTCTCAGTGTGGATGTTTGCAGACACTCAGAAAGAAGTATCAACTAATGTAAATAAAAAAAAGAAGCTTCAGTCATGGCATGAGATTGTCATAATTGACCGTTCACTAAACTCCTCCCACGCACAGCAATTGTCCAATCATAGCTTGCAGCCCTGTCAAACTTTGGATTTGTCCACATGCCGAAGTGATGTACATTGAGCTGTAGTAAGAGAGATACTCCATATATAAAGAGTTGAGAGTGGTATCTTTTTAACTTTAGCATGTCTGGCTAACTAGCTTAGGCTACTACCCAAGCAAACTACTTCCAAGGCCAAGGAGCGTTTCATACTGCATTAAATCCACTGCATACTATTTCCCCACTGTCCTGTCCTGCCCTGTCCTATCAAAGAATACGTTAGCATCTCTGTCCTGTTCTTTAGGAAAGTTTACACTCCAACAGCGCCAGCCTAACTCGTTATCAGATAGCATTACGTTCACCAAACACATAGTCCTCATCATGAAAGCATAAGTGAGACATAATTTGGAAAATACGGACAATCTAGCATTTTCTAACCTCTTATCTTGCATGTCCTCTATTAGACTCTAATATTATTATATGAATCATAATACTAGGATCAACGCAGGACTCAATCGCTTAGCTCAATATCTTGTACTGTACGTTGCCATCAAGTGCATTTTTATGACCCTGTACAAGGTTTTCGTTTTGAAACGAGTCAGATTAAAATGTTAAAAGAGGCAGAAACTGCATTTTCAACCAACTAATGGAGCTAACATTAGCTAGCTTCAGCTGATAAAATCTGCCAAAATCATTTCAGCCGGTAAAATCAATGGTCGCCAGCTAGAAATGAGAAGCTGCTTTTGTCTGCCTCTGTCTGAAAACTGAAAACCGCAACTGCAAAAAATCTGCCACCGCTATCATTGTAAAACTGCATATGTGCTGTGCAAGAATGGGAAGTTCCTCTCATAGGTTGTTCACATATGACATCACGTCACTGCATTGCTGTGGTGACAATTGGAGATGGGGGTCAGGAAGTGATTTTCTACAAAGGAAGCACTATCACAAGCTCTGAAAATGCCAAAGGTTTACGTCGTTTACGGTTGCTCAAAGATTTTATCAAGTACCCAAAGTTGTTATTCAAAAATGAAAAATGCCAAAAATGCTAAAACTGCCAGCAAAAATGGCTTGCAAAGCTTCGTCTGCGGTCGGGAGGAGCGGAGTTGCATAATGCTTGTGTGTCCAGTGACCACTTCGTCAAAGGTTAAGTAACTTAACGTCGTCTAAACTAGCACAGTACAGGCTTTCCTCAATCTCGTCCTTTTCATTTCCTGACCCCCATCTGGACTTTGCGCATCATCAGAATCACGTGACTGCAAACAACCGATTGGCCAGAGTATTCAGAATTAGTCAAGTAAATATACCGGGTGCTGAAAATGTAAGAATAAAAACAATAGAATGGAAAACAATAGTATGGACAATACAGGCTGGAGTTCATTGCTTTGATCGAGCATCATCAGGCTGTTATAAGCTTCATGTGCAGCTTCAACAAGGGATCTCTTTCTGGCTTCTGATCCCACCAAGAGATCAAGCTACGATCTTGTCTAATCCTTATAGTTCTGACGCTGACCTCTGCTCAGCTTTTAGTGTAACCAGGACTGAATGAGTTTACATAACACCAGCTTGGCTTGCATAACCAGCTGACCATTGGCAAGCATAGTAGCCTACTACTGCATTAAGGCCACAGCTTTTTTCAGCCTGGAATCTAAAATAAATGAATAAATTTAGTATTTTGCTCTGGGGCCAGATGCTCATTAAAAATTGTTAATATTCTGTTCACGTGGAGGCTGAAAGAAACATCCCTGTGACCCATTTAGAGTCTCATAAAGAGCAAACCTGAGAACGAGTTCATCTGAATGTAGTTGAACTAGTCTCAACTTTTTAAGGAAGTATATGTTTACTTTGCAAATGATTAGAGGTTGCTGGTGTCTGACTAGCAGAGAAAATCTGAGTGGGTTAAGTGAATGAATGAGTGAAGCTTTCCTTAAGCAAGGCATCTACTTAAGTCAAATTGGTATGGCAACTTTTCTGGGTAACGTGAAAGTAACATGCTTTGTTTTATAAGTGATCTGCAGGCTTGGTTTGGTTGATTTGGTTTATCCAAAGGTGTGCTGGGTAGCTTTCTTGCTGGTTAGTCCAATAAAATGTGCAACACAATACATACATGCATGTCTGTGTGGGGTCTTGTTTGATCGGTATGAGGTTTTTGAGTATTTTAAGTAAGATCTGCTTCAGTAGCCATTCTTAAAGTCCCTTTTTGTGACTCTGTGTTATATATGTACAACCTTAATTTTGCGTTTCTTGCACTGTAGAACTTAACAGAAAAAGTTAGACATACTTGTATCTCTATCAGATCATTATTTCAATCTGATGACCGCTTTAAATAAATAAATAAATAGTTTTGTGTACCATATTTTAACTTAAGTTAAATATTTTTACACTCTTATATTTGTTGAAAAAATGTCAAAAGTATTTAAATAAAGAATCCCATGCAAATTCCCTTTCAAAACTCAAACTAAAATTTACACTTCAAAAATCCATGGTCATCAATCTAAAAGTAAGGCTATTTTACATCATTTCTGAAGAAAAATATATTCCCAGGATATACAAGATTCCCCATCATCCGACAGCAGCAGTATTTTTGCTCCACACTTCCATCTTGTCAGAAGGCACAGGCACAAACCACAGCCACCACCACTATGTTGCCAATGGTTGCCAGCACAGCGATCCACAGCCAAATGGTGTCACTGGACACTTTCCCATCATCCTCTGTTTCGGAGGGTCGAGAGTAGCCGGCGTTGAGGTTGGAGGTGGACGTCTGCAAGGACGTGTTGCCGTTGTACGGAGAATCCATGAAGGCCCCGCTCACAGCCGGGAAATGCTGTCAGGAGAGAGGACAAGACAGACGGAGGAATTCAGATTAAAGTCGTTTGTGTTGTACAAAGTTCAAAGTTGTTCACTGAGCTGAACTCAAAACTCCAGTCCAGTGATTTGGATTAAATTTTCTCCAGACTTTTGCAATAAAGAGAAGAGTCAAATAAAAAAATATTACAGTACAGACTAGCAGCTGTGTTACTACCAAGAGAAAGACGGAAAGGTTAAGTTGTTGAAATAAATTGTACAGTTAGTTTGATAAGGATAAAACAAATATATCAACAATCTTTAGAATGCAGTGCTGCTATAAACAGACAGACGTTAACCATGAATGACACATGGCAACGGATTAAATTTTCCTGTAACAGTTTTAGAAAATCATATTTTGCTAATTACTTACTTGAGCAAAAATATACTGATCTAAATGATTTCTTTCAGTTATTTTGACATTTCATTTTCTCAGTTAATGTTCATTATGTATGTAGAGAAGTAAGACTGACTTACAAAGAGTAAAAAATTATTCCTCCAAACCAGCTTTTAAAACTAGCTT
>NTHP01000137.1:744743-757455 GCA_003416845.1 Oplegnathus fasciatus | reverse complement strand
AACATTTTAACTCTTAAGGTATTCTTGAAAATGTGATACATTCAGCCGTACATGAATCTTACAATGATAAGGATGGCATGGCTGAACAATAACATGTTCTCTTCAGGAGTTTAGCCCCACAGCTGTGCCAGGTCCCAGGACAGCTGTACTGTACAGTGAAGAGGAATCAGCGTCTCAAAGGGATTAATTCTCACACGGATTAATAAAGTCTGACACATGTTTCACATACACTGAAAGAGACAGACGCTCAGAGGATGGAAGAGAAAGGAAAAAAAAAACAAGCGAGGCTGATAATGAATCCCAATTTTTGTCTCAGCTGGATGTGTTTGTCCCTCGGGGGCTTCCATAGCATCCAGTCACACAGACAGGAAAGAGACTCCATCAATATACATGAAGCTATCTCTGGTAATTAATAAGCTAAAATGTCTGTGCCTACAGAGGAAGAAACAAGCACACACTGTCTTAATTTCTTTGTTTCTCTCACACACACATTTACACACACACACACACACACACACACACTCAAACTACCTCTAGTTTTAGTTGCTTGTGTTGCTGCCAGCTCTTTATTCTGGAGGTGCGACACCTGTGTTACAGACACAGAGACGTGCAGATGGTAAACTCAGGTGTGTGAACTTAATCTACTGTAACTCTTCACACAAGCTCAGGACACACAAAAAAAAAGACACTAACACAAGCACATGGGCTTCCTCACACTCTTACATACAAACCATGGACTGAACAGCCTGATACAAACCGACAGCTCAGTGGCCATTAATAATTCCAGCTTTCACTCTGACAGCTGAAAGGTTCAAGTGAGTTTGACCCTTTAACTTGCGGGTGTTTTAGCACATAAAGGCGCTATTGTGCAGCATCACTTCTACCCTGACTGTCGAAAAATAGACGCTACTGATGATTGGAAAAACCCTCTTATAGCCTGACGTGCAGAAAGTTTTACAACGATCATTTGTTTGATAATTCAAATGTGTGATATGGGTCATATGGGGATATAGGATGCAAGTAATCCAAACCGTACAGCTTTTTCAGGTGTCAGTTTAATGGGGAGGCTGAGATGCCATCATCATTTTCAAAAAATCACTCATTAAAGGCTCAGTTCACGAAAATGTCATCTCACTGATTTCATCTGATTAGTCAAGATGATCCACATGCCTCACTGTGTTTAAATTCCATTCACTCACAGTGTTTTAGGGGGCAGGTGTTAAAAAAGTGGATATTTAAAATCTCAGCAGATAAAAAATTTAATATATCGATATTTACTTATGTAGATTTATAGTACGGAATGAGTCCTAAAGACAAAACACATGGCAGATCTGAATAGAAAGAGGGGGTGCAAATGTATTAAAGAATATGAAGCAAACGAATAAATGTTTCTGACTCTGCATCAGTGTGACTGCAGCTGAGGTCAAACCCCTGTGATTGTAAATAGATTTATCTTCCTGTGTGGCTCTGGCATGCTTCAAGCATCAGGTTCAGTTTGACCCCAAGTGCTTCTCCGGCTTCTCTTGAGTCCTCATCTGCCCTAGCTCTACACCCAAACTGCAGATGTGACTTTGAGGCAAATTGTCACTGAGGAGACCCTTCATGCTGAGGGGAGTAAGAGAAAAACAGTTTTGTTATCACTGAATGTTACAAGGGAAACCTATTGTAACACACCCAGTATTAAAGATCAGTTAGCTTCGTTAAAGTTTAGTCACCCATTTTGAATTAGGGGTCAACAAGGAATCACTGGGGTCATGACATGAGGTTATCTGACACCTCCTGTCTGAGTGGACTGATACATGGTTCAAATGTCTGCTGGTTTTGGACCAAATCAGCTTCTTCAATCTGTCTTGACAGCCGCTGAGGTGCACATGATTTACTGTAGAGGTTCAAATAGTTTGTGGATGTCACAACATTTATGCAGCAAGTGGACATAAAGTGGACACATGGACACTCCTCAAACAACTCCCAACCAAGAATATCAACATGGCAACTTGAAGGAAAATGATCAAAAAGGGTGGATGAGAATCAAAAGCCCAGTGATTAGTACAGATATGTAAATGTGTTCATTACATGTCCCAACCTATAGATATAGATTCCAGATCTTACATGGTGTACATTAAATCCCCCTGATGTACAGGACGATGATTTTCCTTTACGCATCATTATTCATGCACAACTGTCTCATCTCATCCTGTAACACAGACAACCATCGCTTGTGTGTGTGCGTGTGTTCATTCCTTCTCAGAAGTGAAAATAAGGGTCTAAAATGTTGCAACCGTTAATATATGGCAGCATAATTTATGAGAAAACTTTAAGAGCTCTCACATCAACCACTTAATATGTATATTTAATTAAAACTGCCTCCCAGGGTTTCTCGTGAGCGGCGGAAAGGGGCTGTTTGCTGTTCTCGGGCTGGTTTGTAAGAATACAACTCAAAGCATCCAAACATGCAACTTGGTATAAAATCATAGACACAACCCAAACCTGAGGACAAAACCTTTTCTGGCATAAGGGGAGCGCTGGACTCGTTCACGTCCTCATTAAAAAAGTCTCTGCCCTGAAGCTGTGTCTCATTCTGTGAGTAAAACAGCACAGAAAGGTCATCAACAAAAGCAACAGTGAGCACGAGCATGTGCAAGTGTTATTACACCACACGCCCGGAGGACAAACTACCCAAAGATACAATGAGTTTGTTTTTAGAACTGCACAGTATAAAGTCAAAAAGCTAAATACCTAATGTATGCTGTAACTCTGCATGGTCAACTGAAAGCGGCAATTTAAGTAGGTTCTTGATTAGGAACATGCTCTAACCGCTTCTTTCCATTAGTACTACTAGTACTAATGTACTAGTACTAGTACATACTTTAGTGGAAATTGGGCAGATAAGTGATCATATTATTTAAAAGCTGAAGCGAAAAGTGGGCTCCTTCTGAATGTGAGGCTTTTGTGAGGACTGGAGGAACTGAGTGAATTAGAAATAAATGGCTCACGTGGTTTCCAGACAAGTCATGCTAATTTGAATTTACTAGCCAGAACAGAGTCATTGTCAACATGGTGGTCTTGTAGATTGATAAATACTAGAGCCAACAATTCAACTCTGTAGAGGAAAGAGCAACTTTTTCTGTAGTGCAACCTGGACAAACACTCAACAGTTTAGACTGTGAGGTGTTACAATATACACCCATCACTGTTTTTCTCTTTGCGCCTTTGCCTCTTTGAAACAAACTGCAGAAAATGTTGCTTACTGTAATACAAAGAAGCCATATATTCCATTATTTTAGAATTTGAGAGAATAAATGCACCAAAAGTCAAACAAATAACTGAAATGAAGGCTTTCAAATGTTTCTGTTCCACTCTCTAGAAAGATCAATCATTAGTAGCAATGTTGGTGTTCCTAAAAAGCACGCATTTGATGAACTTAATGGCCACTGTAACAATCTTAAATGCAAACAAAACATTTGTTAGCTAAGTTCTTTGCTGAGGCTCTGACACTGTGGTGTACAGGATGCTATGTGTCTGGAGCAGAAAGAACGCTCCATTTTGATTTGAGCGTTTAAGTTGCACATCTCAAACTAGAATCACTCTCTGGAAGAGACAAGAGGTCAGACAATTGTGGCCAAATTTCAAGTCTGGTTTTGGTAATGCTAAATAAAAAGTAACTTCATTCTTTTCTAAATCTGCTGCTGCTCAGCTGTAAATTGTAATCTGTGTGTCAAATATGTTCCAGATGTCTCCTGCCAGTTTATTGGCTTTTCACACCAAACGCTAGTAAACACTCCTGCATGGTATTAATGGTTTGTAAGAAGGACTCAGCCAGCTAATATAAAACAAGCTGCAAGAAATGAATTCCATACTTCAGTTTGATGTTATATACACTTCTTCAGTCCGTTGATTGTCCAGCAAGTATCTCCGTCATACTGTAGATACCATAGAATATCAAATGAGTGGTGGGAACAGGAACGCTCCCAGACATACAGACACAGACACACACACACACACACATACATGCTTACACTCACTGCACTAAGTATCAAGCTGTGTAGAAAAAAGCAATCTGTTCATTCAGACTAAAGCTACAGTTATATAAGGAAGTGACTTCTCTATGACCGCTTCACAGTTTCACTATATCTACTGTTTATGTTTCGTTTTTTGATATTTGTACTTGATTGAAAGAGTCAGTATGATCCTTTTAGAAAGGCTTTTGCAGTCTTATAAAACTGTGACGTACAGTTATACTAGACTTTTGTCTAGAACATTCAAATCGAGGAAAAAATCCTACGGACACACACACCAAAAAAATCCACCTAAAGTTGTGTGTTTTACACTGCAACAGTCACCAATAATATACAATTTAAAGACGTTTAAACTTTATATCTATACATAGACATGCATAGCAAAAAAGGAAAATCAAGACACAATTAATGAAATCAAAACATGAAGTAAGGTGACTCCTCACATAATGGACAGATGCTATTTCGACAACATGCCAGGCTGAGTTACAGAAAACTGACACCACCTGCAGTAGTATTAGCCCACATATAGCCAGTCAGTTCAGGACCCACATAATGATTTTATAAAAAGAGTAAACCAAGAAGCAGCATAAACAAAGCAGCCTAAATATAAATTGCGCAAGTGAAATAAAAACGCCCAGATTTTACGCCCATGGCCAGCCTGGTGCTGAAACTAGAGATCTTTTTGCTGTTGTTCATTCTGAAACATCTGAAGCATCACAACTACATCACAGAAGTAGGTGCTAGACTGCTGGTATCATGTCAACTCTTACGAGCTCACACACGACTGCACCTTACGCACATCCTAACGTATTATAGATTCTCTGTGGGTGGAAAGAAAGTTCATCCACTCATCCGTTCAATGTGAAACATGTGCTTAAATGTTAGATGTGTCTCTCTGGCAGAATTTGTCCTGCATCTGGAGCAGCAGGGTATCATGTCATGTTCACAACACCAAACACAAACAGTATTCAAGTAATTCAAGTAATTCAAACTTTCCAAATGAAGTCATTCCATCACTGAAGCTGAGTTAGTTACTTCTAAAACATGCCCAATAAATACAGCTAGAAAAAAAGCTTTTAACTTAACAGTTTTGCTGTTGCTGTTCAGAAAAGAGAGATGCTTTCATAGTTTGTGTTGGGATAGAAGAGATGGGAGAGAGGATGGTAAAATATGTAGAAGATTTAAAGAAACATGGAGCAAGAAAATAAAATTAGAGCGAGAAAGAGAGTTGTACCTACTGCCGGCTGTGTATGAAGAAAGAGATCAGTTCTGGTGTTCCTGTCTGTCCTGTCCTACACTCTGACTTAGACTGAGTGCATCCAGAGGGGAGAGAGGAGCAGCGCTTCATGAGAGTGAGAGACCGAACTCCATGTGGGAGAGATAGAGAGAGATAGTGGGAGTGTTCAAACACAGAGAGAGAGAGAGAGATCCCTCCCAATGAAAGTGAGAGAGTGGAGCGCGCGCTGTGAGAGCATGTGTGTGAGACCGATTCAGACATCCTGCTGTGAGCGTGAGTGTATGTGTGTGTGTGATAGAGACAGAGAGAGACAGAACACAGCATGGACGTGTGAAGATGTACAAAAAAGTGTATTGTGTGTGTGTGTGTGTGTGGGTGTGTGTGTGTGTGTGTGTGTGTGTGTGGGTGACAGAGGGTTTTCCAGGAGACGGAAACAGCTGAGCTGGATGTTTACAGCTTCACACAGCCAGACTACATTTCACGAGCTGAGTAATTCCAACCTGGTCAGATACGTAGTGACCAATTAGCAAATGACTATATTTACAGAATAGCAAGCATTTCTTTTCCAAATTGACCATGTAAAAAGATCAATTGCAGGTCCTGTCAGGTGTAAAAAGGGTGCAAGTTGAAGTCTCAGCGGAAAAACTGTTAATTCTACTTGAAACATCGTCTTTCTCAAGCTACTTTATCCAGACCACAATGAGCATATTGAAAGATGGCGTTGCCGTGCTTCTTCTTAACTGGAAACAATACGATGACAAACGGGGTGACTGGATATATGACGTGACAGAAAACCTAAATCAGATTTGAACCAACAGCTCCGTGAGCACATGGCGGTCAACTCAGCCGGCTGAGTCACCAGGATGATTTCTGCATCTGAGACTGTGTGGACACGCAGGTGACAGCAAGTAACTCAATCAAAAAATGAGACTTTCTGTGTGTGTATATGTGTGTTTTAAAGGCATGCATACGTGTACATATGGCATGCACCTGCGTATCTGTGTGTACGTTGGGTCTGTATTTGTGCAAATTGGTGTGTGTGTGTGTGTGTGTGTCTGTGCACTCATACAAATATTAATAGCATGCATCTGTATGCATGGCTGAATGCATGTGCACAGGTTAGAGAACATGTGTCTCTCTGCTTGTTTGCTTCATGTTCTGTGTGTGAATCAATGCAGAAAACATCTGTCTTAACATATAAGCAACATATTTTTTTTCTCTAAAAACAAGAACAAAAACCAAATAATCAAATCAAATAATCTCACTCTTACACAGTGCAGTGCCTTTTTGTTTCAGAACTAATTGGAACAAGACAGAATACGGCAGAGTGGTTTGCCTTGAAACTAGTTAATGTGTATGAAAAAAATAAAATAATCCCGCCTCATTTAATTTTTTTTACTTGTTTTGACAAAATAAAATTGTAGGACTGAATACTTGACTGGTTAAGACAGAGATTTTTCACATCATAACTATGTTACCTGCTAAGGTTCAGGTGTTCCCACCTAAAAACAAATAAATAAATAAACCACGTGTCACTTCTCTAGCATCTTTATCCTCCTCTTTTTCTTTCTTTCCCCTCTATCCAAAACTCACACTTAATTACTAAATTAAAAAGGGTGTCCGCTGCCACCACTTGCTGTCATATTAGCTTCTACTCCCAAAAGAAAAAGATAAATAAAGAGGGGAAGAGGGAGAATAAACAGAGAGAAAGAGAAAGATAGGGTTATCAGAGGATACATGTGAATAAACAGTGGTGACTCCATGACGTGCTCCCTTGCTCTCATCATGTCTTTCTTCCTTTTAGCCGTTCTATCTTTCCCATTATCCTCTTTCCTTTTCCTGTCTCTATATTCTCTATTTTTCCTTCTTTATAGCCTCTAATTGTGCCTTCTGCTCTGTCTCTCACCTTTCTATTTGCCACCTTGTTACTCTGTTTCAAATTAGTGACTTCGCCACCTGCTTGTCCTACCTCATGACATAACATCCAAACTTTTCCCCACTCCTGTTCAACACTATCCTCCCGTTACCTCTTTCAGCTTGCATTTCTCTATCTCTACAAACTTGTGTGTCCTCGTTGTAACCTCCCCCATGCTCCTTCTTCTCTCTGATCACATTTATTCTCTCTGCCATCACCTGTAAAATCACTTTGTTACTCTTGTACTTTATTTCCCCACCTCTACTAACCTCATCCAACCATCATCTATTTTTTTCTTCTTTCTCCCTCCATAGATACTCCCATCCCTCTCGGTTTCCCCATGCATCCTTCCACCCCTCCATCCCTAATATCATTCCAATGCAGTTGACTGATTGGACACAGACAGGACATCCTTCCATAGCGTGCAGCGCTGCAGGGCTCGTGGGATTAGAGAAAAACATATATACAGCTTCAATCCTCCAAATCTCTGAAAATGAGAAATCTTCTGCATGACATATCAAGGACACAACATAACTTTTGTGTATAATAAGTGGGCATATGAGTCTGCTTCCTGTGCCCATCTGTGAGTGTGTGTCCTGTGGGGGCTTAGAGGGAGGAAGCGCATGTGTGTAGTCTTTGTCTGTCTATTTGTGTGTGTGTGTTTGCATTTATTTGCCTGTCTCTGTTCTATGTGCACAGGTGCATGCATTGCCTATATAAATCTTCATTCTGTGTGGCTGTGTGGTCGCATATGCATGCATGTGTGTGTGTGTGTGTGTGTGTGTGTGTGTGTGTCCAGGAAAGTGTCAGTTTATGAAGTTATATAATGCTCTTCTACGTTGAGAAGAGATTCAGAAACTGCCTCTGGTGATCACACACAAGGCACAAATGAATGCGCACACATATGCAGCGAGAACACACATTCATCAATCACTGGAAGTGCAAATACACACACAACGACACACTGGAGGCTGGGGGTTATTTAAAATGACGGGAATTTGAGCAGAATAAAGAGATTTTGGGTGACGATAAAAGAACTCTCCCATAATTAGTACAGGATGGGGGATAGGGTGGTGGTGGGGGGGGGCAAAAGCGGCCAGTACTCACTAATCATTTATGGGGCATTTGTCTCACAAGCTATTTGTTTCACATGCTATTAGCGTAGTCAGTGACGTGAAGTTTGCTCCTGGGCAAGGGGAATATTTCAGCCTTGTGCATACTGTCTCAAATACATAACTTTTCCAAGAGGAGGAGGAGGATTATATTTGCATTTTATATTTGAATTTTAAATTTCCCCAAATATGTATTTCCAGGGGTTGGAAATTTTGGGTCTCCATCTGCGACCGCTTTAACAGGAAAGCAAGGATGAAAGAGGAAAGAGGGGGAGGACAGAAGAGAAAGAAATTAAAGGGTGAATAAACAGCCCCACAGCAGCCAGCTGTTCCTCTTCTTTCTGAAACATCTGTCATACAAGGAGAAACACAGGAAGAGACGGAGTGAAAGTGATGAAGGGAAATAAATTACAGAAGCAATGAAGAAAAACAAAGAAGAGGGCAAGAAAGGGTGAAGACATAGAGAGAGAAATAAAATACTGTATGAACAATTCTTTTCTTACCTGTGTAGAGTTTGACCATAAAAAGGATTTGGTCGCATAATTTATAAAGTACATGTGTGTTTGTGCATGTGGGTGTACATTTGCCCTCATCCTGTCGTGTAAGAAAACATCAGATCTATCGAATCTGATGTGCGTACATTTCTGTGTATGTACACTGAGAGTGAGAGTCAAATTCCTTGTATGTGTACACATGCCTGCCAAAGCTGATTCTGAATTCTTTAATAACATATGAAACATATTGAAATCCCTGGATGTTACTTGTTTATGATCTTCTCAAGACATTTGCATTATAACAAGACTAAGAGTCGTCAGCCAAGCTAGCAGCTCTGTGAGGCTGTACTTGAACTAAATGCTAAAATGTTCACAGTGACAATGCTATCATGCTGATGTTTTGCAGGTATACTGTTTACCACGTTTACCATCTTATTTTAGTATATTAGCATGCTAACATTTGCTAATTAGCACTAAACACAAAGTAGTAGGCTGATGTGAATGTTCCAAACTTTTGTAGATATTCAGTCATAAACCAGTTAGTAAGTTATTACGATTCACCCCAAGGGGGAAATTAATGTGTGTTTAAAACTTCATTACAATCCATCCAATAGTTGTCATACATATTTCACTCAAAACAACAAATGTGAACATCATGGTGGGAAAAACATTTGACCTGCAGGTGGCACTATATGAGAAGTTATCCTCTGGGCACCATGAACGTCAAAGTGGTGGACCGACCAACATTGCCATTAGAATCACATTGCTAGCGTGGCTAAAACCTGTTGTAAAACCATATCCAAGTCCACGATGAGGTTTTGTCAGACAGATCATGTCCTGTTATGAGTATTTTGATGCTTGTTCAGCAACACAGGGCCAAAGCCTCCAGCCCTGGAGAAAACTGATGTGCTCATCTTTAAAACTGCCAATGTGACAGAAAACAACACAATTAACATTCAAAGTGACCCATTTTCTGGTGAGTTGAGATGCATCAGTTTTCTACATTCTGCATAAATAGATAAAAACATTAAAGTATCACAAGCGAGTGATTTGAAGCGCTGAGGACATTACACACTGGCTGGAGAGCTGGGTCTTTAGTTACGTACTAAAAGTACCTTCTTTATTTAATTTGTGTCACTTTATAACTTCACTTTTAATCACTGAATTTAATCAGTCAGTGCCTCTGTCTACTTTCAGATTTACATCAAAATGAAACTTAGTTTAAAAAGAATCTGTCGATACATTAAAAACTCCCAAAAATAATTTAAAGTATTTTAATAAGGCAATACATTTAAATAATTTTGTAGCATTAAGACTTTTGAAAGACCTGCAGATACTGTCTCTGGCAGTGGGTCTTGGTTTTGAATAAAAGCTAATTTGACTGAGCTCATTTCAAATTACTCTCACGGGATGATGGTTTTGCCCTGAAATAATGGACACCAAGCAAACTAAATCAAAAAGTAGAAGCAGCCGAAAATAATTTCCATAATTTCCAAGTTATTGAGCCGTGTGATGAAAAGAAAATACTGCTGCTAAAACATGTCCAGAGGGGACCTGAGCTGATTGAATTCATGACAAGAATGGAGGGAGCAAGAATAAGTGAAAGAAAGGAAAATGGAGAGGAAGAAAGAGAGAAGAGAATGAGCGAGAGGATGAGAGAGAGAGGGCGGAGGTGTCCGGTCTGTAGGTTAGAGTGAGGAAGAAAAAGAGTATACTGAAGAGAGAGAGAGAGAGAGAGAGAGAGACATTGAGTTAGAGAGAGAGAGAGGCTCGTTCTCATGGCTGGTTGAATCTTTGCTGGAGGCTTCAGATAGCTTGACAGATGAGCAAAGAACGGCATTCAGTGACATCATTAAGTGACCTTATCCAGCTTTCATAAGACCCTTCACGCTTCAAACACACATACACACACACACACACACACATACATGCACATACTGAAAGGTGCAAATGTACGTATGCAGATATTCGCAGGCGTTCACACACAGATACCCATATGATTGTTTTGGGAATTTTAACTTACAGCAGCGTTGGTCGTCTCAGCAAGTACCCCAAAACAACATGTTTACATTCAAGTGACCGTACGAATTATGATGGGAGCAAAGGAGGAAGGTGACAAATATGCCCCAAAAATAATTAAAAAATATAAGTATATTTACTCTGCACAACGATGCATGCAATCATCAAGCATAAAAACACAATAAAGCCCAATGACATATTTCCAAAAACACACAACAAACAACACAATCAAACACACATTTTTTACATAAACTAAAAATTATAATAATAATCCAGAGAATCCATCTTTACAAGGTCAATTTGAATATGCGATGTGATCAACTTTAGACTGAAGATTAATCTATTGTACTGTAGAAGAATGAAGACCTGGGGACGTGTGTTGCATGTCATGCCCCTCTCTCATCACATGTTTACTGTCTGTATGACTATCTGGAAATGCCAAACAAATCATCTTAAAAAGCTTTTGCTTGGCAGGCTGTTGAAACAAAGCGATATAGAACGTGTTGTAGTACCTCTTGTGAGACAGCTTTCAAAAAGTAGTTCTGGAGAGTAGTTCCATAAATAACTTTTTTCAACAATTTGGTATGTAAGCAACATATTCATATATTATGAAATCCAAAGGTTAGTGAATACGCACGGAAACCTGCAACCAAAGCAGACAAGCACCTCAGTGTTACACTCACACAGCAGGCACACAAAGATATGCGTGCAGAGACACAATGCATCCCCATACACACTGTTCTTCCAATCATTCCCACCGTACAGTAAGTTTCATGTTCACGCTCTGTTAAGCTCCATTTCATTAACTCTGTGCTTTGCTGAATAGACATTCTAGCCCTATTACTGTTGCATGCACTGACATGTGAAGTCTACTAAGTGCATTTCATGAAACCTGACCTCTTGTTATCACCTAAAGAAGTAAGTCACACCACTTCTGTCACGATTAGTGACTTCAGAGAGAGGAGCTGGTTCTACTGTCTAAACCTAACCATTTATGTTCTAGGCCAGTGTCATCATAATCTTAATTCTTAATTCATTCTTATGGAATATCCCAGGATACCAACATGCATCTATGCATCTATTCTGATGGGGGGGCTTTATAAATCAGAATAGATGCATAGATGTATGTTGATTTCCTGGGATATTCCATTAACTGAGTGAAGTCACTTGTAACCAAGACCATGGCAGGGTTTCTGTACGGCAGACTGGTGAAAACACTAGCCTCCAACTCTGAGCACCTTTAATTCATAACCCTTGAGAATTTATGTTTTACGTTGTGAATGCTTTTTTGTTTGTTTTAAGACACCAATAAAATTATAATACTTAAGATTCTAACCTTTAGAGATAGAGAAAGATTTTACATGCACTCTGCCATCTGAGCATAATGTTTTTGATACTAATTATGATTACTGACACTCTGTATCTCTCTATATAGTAGTTTTCATTTTTAGTGGCGGAGTCCACCGTTCCCGTACTGGATTCAGATTGCCTACTTGTGCACAAGGGATTAACAGGAAATGATGCAGCATGTGATTCTCATCGTCACTCTTTACTGTTCACTCACTGTACACTGTAGCAGAGCTGTCTTAAGCTACTGCTAATGTAAACGGACACATCCAGGTGTCGCCAAATCAACCAGGACAGAAATCTGAACGATTACAACTTTAAAGCATGTTAAAATTGGGGTTCTCCGCAACATTAACTAAATAAGCAACAATCAAAGGTAAAGTCAGAGATAAAAATCCATAGCTGTAAATTAATTGGAGTTTAACATTTTAAAAAAAGTCTCCTGATGAACTACTTCTTCGTCATCTGTGGGTGCGGTTTGATCACATTTGAGTAATGAGAGACAAAACACAGTACCTGACATCACCTTTTTTCCAACAGTTTCAAATGAGAGAAGAGCACAAACAAAAAAA
>NTHP01000137.1:733170-744619 GCA_003416845.1 Oplegnathus fasciatus | reverse complement strand
TGGCACTTTATGTTACAATACACACGTCTTTCACAGGTTGCTCAAATGGGCACAAGATAAATTACATAAGCAAATGTAATACACATATTTTTATGTTGTTTCTATTTGTACTATAAGTTACTGAATATGTTTCCTTTTTCTCACATACTGTAATATGTAATATTTTAGGTGTATAGACTGACTGGGTCATCAGGGATGTTTCAGGGGGTTGTGTCAAGCCACACTGTAAAGTAATGCAATATAAGTGATAAATGCTGTGTGAGAGAGAGATTATCCTAATCCTCTAATAACAAAGAAAACAAAAAAATCTACTAGATAATACCGCCCTGCCGAGGTATCCCACAAAACGAATGCACTGTTTGCTGCAAATTGAAAGCTTAAACAATGCGATTAAATGTACTATATAAATAAGCTTCTACTCACACAATGCACTTTTATGTAATGAGGTTACAGGTTAAATATATAAAAGCCATGAAAGGAAAAATGTAATTTCTCACTTTTTGATCCTAGATCTGACCTTTTCATTGATGCTGGACAAGAAAATGTTCTGTTTCTTTATGAACAAACTGGTTTATGAAATCAAACCTGAACCAGACATGTCAATAAAAGTATGCACTGTCATTAATAAAATGATCCAAATATTAGCGTATTTGGCTATAACAAAAAGTTTCTCTAAACAATCTCAACATAAAGGAACAGACCAATCCCTGAGGTGAAGCGTGGGTTGACAATTGACTCATTTACGTAACAAAAGTGCAGTTGTGTCCATCCATATACATGTCTGATGTGTGTGTATGTGTCTAATCTGTCATGCCATCCATCCAGGATGAATAAAGCATTACAGAGCTCATACTATGCGTGCCACGAGTGACTCATCTGCCTGTATGCTTAATGTGTTCAGCAGAGTCAAAACCTCTGCTTATCACTAGAGGTATTCTCAACACTCTGCTGAAATAACAAAGGAACAGATACTGTAAAAATGCCTTCACATTTTCCACATAAAGGCGCCGTATGCATAATTAAAGCCAAAAGACACACTTCCACCTTGGATGATTCCTGTATTTCTACTGTAAAATTACCCGGACGGTTCATCTTTAAGGCGGAAAAGACGTTTTGTCAACCAGTGTCAAGGCAGATAAATATCTATTTAAAGTACAGTGTGGCAAAATGAATTAGAAAATTAATTGTAGAGCCAAACTTTGTGCTATACACAGGTTGCATATTCCATATCAGCACCTCAGGATCTGATTATCAAAAGTCTGGGTAATGAGGGAATGCATGGCCCGGCTATTCCAGCTGTTTCTGTACTCCAGTTGTTTTTAATGGCCTTGAATTTCAGACTTCCTGACTTCAGCATTGTTTTGCTGATGTCAGTACTGTGCAACTCATCCACAGGGACCCGAGTTTGTACGTATACTCAGTTTCTGTGAGAGTATTTTGGCATTTGTGTCACTCCTTGATCGCAGTGTGTTAGCTGAAACAAGTTGAATTTTTAGCTGTTTCAGAAGAAAGATGAGGTAAAACTTCTGATTTGTCACCATCAGTCACTTACAAAAAAAACTAAAGTAACTACTTAAGAATTCATGTTGAAACTTTGGTGCCAGATTTCGAGAGAACAGATGTCACATAAGAATAAAATAAGAAAAAAATTATACATTAAACACACATTAAGTATGTGGTTTTGCCTACTGTGTGGTAACCTTATTGTACTAATGTGCATCTGTAGCTCAGATTCTTAAAGTTACACCTACTGTAGTGTTGAACACCTAGAAATGTCAGAAAACCTCTGCCAAGGTGTTAATACGAACACACTTTTCAGATTAACTCAAAGAAAGAGCCTCTCGTGGTGGATCTGCTGTCTGTGTCAAAGAGATCCCCCCCAAGTACCTGATAAACTCTTTAGCAGATGGTAATCTGACCTAACTCTCCATCACACACACTTTGATCGACATGACTTAATTAAGACCAATCTAACATTCACTCCCAGAAAAAAGGGTCAGAAAGAGAGAGAACCCAGTCGTCAACACAAGGTCAGCCGCTGGTCCCTGCCTGAGCTCAGTGTCTTTCTCAAGGACACCTGTATGAGATCCACGATGCATTTCCGTGACACTAGAGCATTTCAGCTGCAACAAAATGCCATCTTTTTGCAATTTCTGGGAAATAAAGTTTTGGAGGTGCATGGTTTTCTTTAGCAAGACCGTTGAGGCGTTGACTGCAGAGTGTTCGGAGACAGTTAGCGTGGGGTGATTAAGGACCACACATTGAGCACACCTGATTAACTATCTGAGAACAGATGGCTATCAGATGAGGCTTTCCATCAAACTCCTTCAGTTGGACAGGGTTCACGTCTGGAGCAGGCTCAGTGACAACGTTCAGGGAATTAAAGGGGAATACCGCTCAATCCAGAAACTAGAAAATGGGACCCTGATTCTGCTTTCTGTGCAGGAATATTTAAACTGAGATACAACTTTATCCTACAGTTCAGAAGTTGAAATTCTAACCGGTTGTGTGGAAAAGCCTTGGGAAGACATCTTTTGCCATTCATTGAGTGTGTCTTTGCACAGAGGGTTAGTTGATTTAATACCGTTGAGCAGATGGTTATCATAGGAGATTTTCCATCAAATCTGCACAGCTGGACAGGGTACACTGCAGGAAGTAGGTGCCTCATCTGCACAACAGGACTGCTGCATGTGTCGTGCTGTAAGACATCTTCTAGGTTCTTATGTGTTATTTAACATCACTCCTGATGCACCTTAGTGTCATAAAATGTTTGATATGTGAAAGCTCAAACTGGTAAAAATGGGATTTTTTTTAAAGCAACCAGTAGATGGCGGAATTTCACACTTAAGCAGGCAGCTCATTTCTCAGCTGATTTACAGCAGGGTTTCCGATGTGATGAATCTGAATAGCTGCAGCAGATGTCATCAGAAACAGCCAAACTGGGCAATCTTATGATCTAGAATACTGTCACATGATGGATTTATGTGGTGGCTCAGTCCAAGCTCAGCCTCAATAACACCATCTAGTGTTCTGCTCCAACATGAAACCCTTCTCTGCCCCACTAAATCCAATTGGATCGCAATACAAACACACTTGCTATAAATGTTATTTATTTTCAATTAGCTGTAGTTGTAACACAATAGTTAATGTTATTTGTAACAATTTTCAGGGTAATTGTGCCAACGAAATAATATGATACCAGAAGCTGACATGGGCTTCCAAGAATCACTGAAGTTTGCTTCATGAACTAATATAAATTCATTAAATATTCTCAATTAAAACCTTGCTAATCTACATAGCTGTAATAAACCACTGTCCTCAACAGACCATCTCCTATATTTTTTTTCTGACAAGAAAGGGAAAAAAATCTAAATGCTTCCTCTTGCAAATCGAGCACTCAAGTAGCAGTAAAAGCAATGCAGTAAAAGCAGGACTTTCTATGTGCTTGCACTTGAAAGCTACAGTGCAGACATTGCTTTCAAAACATATCCATAGGCTGCGTAGCCCTACCACTCACAAAGGGGCCTAAATTGTAACATAAAGCTCTGTCCTCAGGCTAGTTAAAGCTCAACATTGTAGGTCAGAGGAGACAGAGAGAGAGAGAGAAGAAAAAAAACAGGCAGAAAATGGGACAAGAATGTTTTTACCACGATACAGAGCAAGCAAATGGATGAGACTGCTGCAGTGACCGTGATAGGAGGAAACAAACACACCAGCAGGGAGAACACAGAACAGAATCACTACTGTATTATTCTAGTAGTAGATTTTTGCAATTACAAACTTGGAGATGAATCTCCTTCATTTTTGTGAAGAATTTCATATGAGCTTTATCCCTGGAACTTAGTGGAGCGAAAGAGACCAAAGCCTCTCTCTCTCAAACCCAAAATATGCATAATGCATGCTTTGAAAAAGAGGAAGCCCCTTTAATCGCTGTTGTTTTACTTCTTTAATTTCAACTTTTTGCACTGGCAGACAAATCATTAAAATTATACTGTATATAGTGACAGAATATACTGTGAGAAATAAAGGGGCATGGGTAGGAGGCAATATTCAATTTAAGTCAGGCGATTGGTAGCCTCATGGGTATCCATATCTTTGTTAAACTTTAAGCGTTGTTATCAAGTCAATAGAAAAAGAAAACTGTAACCGAAATTGCTCTCAGCCTCAGTGCGGCACGTGTGTTTATGGCTCACTCTGCTCTGCTTCACGCTGCTCAGTTAAAAAGTTGGTAAAAATGACAGGAAGACTGCGAAACAGCAGCATTGTAGTGACTCAGTTGTTTAGTTGGCGTGAGTCCTCGCTCGCGTGCTTCTTTTGGAGGAGCTACTTCACGGTCTGCTTCTGAGTCATCTCTGTATGTGTGCACTGTCTAAAATTGTATATCTACCAAATGCAAATCTGCGCTTTACAAATGTACAAAAACTTTTCTAACGCGCCAGTGACTCAGTGTGTGCAGCTACGTTTCATTTCAGAGCAATTTTCTTTGCATTCTCTGGCTGACAAAGATAGACCCTGTAGCATCTGCGCTGTGTCTGTCTCTTGTAACAACTTCATCCAATGCATCATGTTTTATCTGACATGGCCTGAGTGATGTCTTAATTATTGTGAGATAAGGCTGTGGGGGTATAAATACTTTCAAACAAAGCCAAAGCAGACAACATGCAAGAAAATTAAAGCGCACAAATAACATTAAAGACATGTTAGCTCTTTGTTCCTTCACTGAGCTTGGTTAGATGGTTCACTTACAGGAAAAAAAAATAATGTGACAATAAAAACTCCACAAACTGTAATCAGCAGTGTAATCCAAAACATTAGTCCTCTTTAGCAAAGAAAACGTTAAAAGTCTTAAAAGTAAGGACTTAAATGGATAAATGTATTTCTGCGTCCTTACCTGTGCTGCCATCAGTGATAACTCCATAATCCCTGGATCCATGGTTGCCAGCCTGAGTGTGTAAAGAAAACACGTTTTGTTGGGAAAGTGAAGACGTTGACGGCACAGAAAGGCAAAGGAGAAATAAAAAATAGCACGAGCAAGGTCTGAGAAACTGCGGTGCTGTGCTTCGCTGGACGAGTGTGGATGTGGATGTGCTACATAATGACACAATGAACCCTTTTCATGCTTCATGGAAGAGTTTATTCACTCAGCACATCCCTCTCTCTCTGTATGGATGTGTATGTTGGGGGGTGGGGGGGTAAACTTGTGCTTGAAGCGTGCCAGGCAAACCTTGCAGAATTATTGATGCTGGTGTGGCTTTTGCATGTAAGCTGTTTTGACACCACAGCTACCCCGCACATCTTCCTGCTCCCACTTTCTTTTAGATGAACTTCATAATCTCAAACATAGATCCCTAGAATTATTCATCCTCATCTGAAAATTTACATTAAAATTATCTTTGTGCATATGAGTTTGTTTCTCCATCCTTCTCTCTCTTGCATCCATCTCAGGTTTATAGGGTTTATAAGTTATAACTAATGGCTTTATTATTAATAATTAACTAATAATTTCCTAATGTTTTATTGATCAGTAATAATGCATTAATAAGAATCACTTTTGGGTTGCCAGGTTATGAAAAGCTCCTTTTATTGGCGTTTATTCCCCATGTGACTGTTGCCTCGACTTTTTTGCAAGCTTTTTAGTTCATCAGGGAGAAAAGGGGCTGCAAAATCCATTTATTAACAATGTATTAATATCGGCAGACTTGATAGATGATTGTAACAACCCTTTATGAATGACTTGTTAATATTTATAATTGCAGAAGACTTAATGATTGTTAAGCTGCCGGTATACTCCATCAGGACTGCTTGACGGATGGTTGAATAGCTACAGAAACTTCCCACCTGTCACACCTTTCCGACGTTGGAACTGAGGCGGCTGCATCCAACAATTTCTTTAACTTTCCAAAACCGACAATCTGACATTCTCACGCAGTGACTGGCCAGCTGCAAGGAGGTTAGAAAGCAAGCAGGACTTGAACTTCTCTCTCAAGCTCTCTTTTTCCGTTCGTTACAAAACTATTTCTGTCACTTTTCGTGAAAACTGAGTGCAACATGCTTTCCAGCAGACTGTCCAAAAATGTGCGCAGTTATCCACATATTTAAATGATTATCGCATCTGGCGTCTCTCTGAGACAGCAGGCCTTTGACTCCGCCTTCGAGTGTGGCTGTTCAAAACAACTTCTGATTTTTGACGTACCAACCAGTTCTGTTCGAGCATAACACAGCCCTTACTGTTGGTTTATGAGAAAGTGAGAAACCAGTGACCATTTATTAACGCCTTAATGAACATATTTAACTGCAGACTTGAAGACTTTTTAGAGAGAAACAAAAACCCTTTATTAATGAACAATTGCTAAAGAGACTTCACAAATTCTGGATGTAGTTGTTGTAGAAACCCAAAGGTCGTTCATGTTAATGTCTTATAACTGATATATAAAGTATTAGTAAATGGTTTATTAGCCTAAAGCCATCAGTTACACTTATCAAGAATTTGGGGTGTCTGGTCAGAAAGTGGTACAGAGAAAGATATATAGCTTCTGACTATTTGGTGATTAAATATTATAATACTGTACATTTCAGTTTGTCTATATTTAATGGATTTTGAATTTAATTGTTTTAATCACAATCTGTTTTCACAGATTTCACTGTAGCAAATGTCAGCAAATGTATCTTGTCAGGGAGCTACTTAACCTACATTATCCATCTGGCTCTTTGTTTGAATTTGTATGTGGTGGGTGAGGGGCACCTCATAATATATGTGTAAACCATAGTGTGAAATATGTCACAGCATTTCAACTGTATATTTTAAAACCCATAAATCTATGAATGCAATGATCATCCCTTTCATTAGTCTGTGTATATCACCATTAATCCACGGGAGAGTATATTTATGATCAACTTTAAATTTACTTTTCTTCACAAATTGTTCTGTTGTGTTTTGATAGAAACATGTATGTCAGCATCCACATTTGTACCAGAGAGCAGTTTGTTCCAGTTGATTGTTCTTAATTGCATTTTCAAACTCACATTTTTAGTGAGCTTTCTGGCTCTGAGGAAAGCATAAACAAGAAGTTGTAATCACACCAACTTGTAACCATGTTACAACCAAGATTTTGTTACTCTCTCAGGTCTGTTGCTGAGTACCAGTCAAATTGGGTTTGGGTTTTATTTATACTTGTAGGTTTCTTTGCTAGCTGTCTGAGATCAAAATTATTTGCAATTTTTTCCGTGCCTTATTACATGACTTGTCTTCCCAGTTGATATTAAAATCACCCATAATAATTACTTCCTTCCCTTAAAAGCATTCTCTATGCACAGCTTATAATTTCTCAAAGAATACAGATTTTGCAGTACACATGCTCCAATGAGAAGGAATTTGCAGAGAATTGAATTTCCTTACATGATATGTAATCTTGAAGACAGAGTTTTATGAAACAGTTGAGGTACGCTGCTGTCGTTAAGGACACTGGGTTGAGTTGTATTTTGATAGCCAGTTGAAACTCCAAATGCTGTTGGTTGCACACTTACCTATAGAGCCACAGAAGCTGTTGTTTTGTAGCTAGGGAGGATTGGAGCTGGTAGAGCCCAGCTGTTTGTGTGTTGTTTGGGAACTGAGCGACATTCGTTTTCATCTTCTGGATGATTCTTTGAGACTTCGCTATGTGGTGGGACTGTCGCTGTCTGGGTCCCAGTGGCTTAAATTTAGGTTAATGTAACATGCTTCACGTCACGATTTATTTATTATCCATTGTCGTAGTTTGCTTTTATCAATACAGCAACTTTTCCACCCAGGCCAAGCGTAAAAAAAACTTTTTTGAGATATTCGACTTTTTGCGAATTTCTGGCGTTTCCATTTTTTATGCAAAATTTGAAAATGCACATAAAAACTGGTGGATGGAAACTCACTTTCACTCAGCATGTACAAAACCAAACTGTAACTGTATCATTTCACTGTCTGGGATTCTGTGCGGCATATAAAGTGCATTTTCCTGTTGGTACAAATGGCCTCAGAAGATTTGAAAAAAAGTCTCACACAAATATACCACATTCAGACACACACAAACTGCAGTGTTGCTCAGATACAGCCAGGCACACATGCACACGCCATTTATTTTTTGCTTGTCTGTGCTCGAAATGAGCTCATCCAAGTTGTTAAATTTAATTTCCAAAGACATATTCACCCCAAGCCACTTATGTGTCTCCAATGTCACAGCACAGCAAGCTGTTAACTGTAGACCTCTATTGTACTCTGTGGCCTTTGGAACAATTACTACTGCATGAGAAAACCCCTCAAAATAGTCCCTGTTCTGGCCTTTGTTTGTGTGTTAAGAGCGAGAAAATGAATGTACATTTATGTGCCGTACATGTACATGCGTGTATGCAGGCATGTGCATGTGAGGCAGGGCTGCTTTAGAGCAGTGTGTGGCTCTTTCATGCACAGTACTGTCCATTTGAGGAGAGATGGTCATTTTCCCTGAGGGCCATTGAGTCCAGCTGTTAGCAGAGAGAGTGAGACACAAAGTCATTTTAAACAAAAGAGAAAACAAAGAGGAGAAATGCGGACTCGTAGAGAGATAGGTCATTGACAGCATTTGATTAGAGTTTTATTTTTTCACACTTATTTAACTATTACCCCACCATAGTTTGTAAATTAGTGTGTTTTATGTGTGTATTATACAGAAGTGCTGTTTGTCCAAGATGAATTTGCCTGCAGTGTTTCTGTATGTCTGCTTATTCTGTACAATTCTTTACACACCCACTTCCCATCTGCCTACAGTAAAACAGCTCTTTGGCACAGATAGAAAAAAACACTTTGATGTCATCGTAGCCACAAACACACTTACACTTAAAAAGGTGACTGTTACTTGCCCCCCAAAGGCTTCACACACAGATACACGCACACACATACAAACGGATGACTAACTTTCAAAAGCTGCTCTTTGTCTGCTTTCTCTGTGCACAAATGTGGTTTGCTGTTGAGGGAACACACACATCGTAAAAAATATCATATATATGTATATATATATATACATATATATATATATATATATATATATATATATATATATGATAGGGAATATAATAGGGAAATTATTCAGGGAAATACCTGCATCTATTGCAGCCAAAATCTAATTTTGTGCTGAGCAGATAGTTGCGGGCCGTAAAAACCATAACAATGAACTGAAAGAAGCTAAAATACTCCGTTAAGCTGAACTGCAGAGGCAGGTGATAATTATTACTACACCTTTCACATTATACATATATACATTATTCCATTGTTAATATAAAAATATTGATTAGTGCAGCTTTAAGTTACACTTTCCTATATCAGACCTCAACGTAATCATAATGTATCTGCTGGCTCAGACTCAGTTGCTTCATCCAAACCTGTAGTTCAACATTGTTGGAACATGTTTGCAACAGCTGCCTCTACAAACAGTCATAGTTTGGTAAGAAATATGCAATGACATCCAACATGGAAAGTATTATGACTATGTCAGGACAGTGCACCATAGAAAAAGATACAAAGAAGCCCATTTGCAGAACAGTTGAACTGGGACACTGTAGAAATAAAATGAAATGACAGTTGTAGCCGTTCCCTTGAAAGCAGGCTTACTTCTGGTCATTCCATTCATGTTGGTCTATTCGCTATAAAAGATGAGTTACAAGTTCTTTAAAACGGATCCGGTAGATCATGTGGATGTGTCAGTTCTTTGGTCAGTATTTTTCTATTCTTTAGCACACTGACCATGTAAATGCTGTAGTTATATGTTTTATTGTACAGTGCATTTGTTTTTTATAGCTTTTACTGCTACTGGTGCCAAGACTCCCACAACAGCCCCAACAACTCCACCCACCACTGCTCCAACGCCCATGCAAATTGGACCTCCGACAGCTGTTGCAGCAAGCCCAATTGCCACACCCACATCAGCGCCTGCTACAATCAAACCAGTTTCAATGAATTTGTTTTTTTTCTCTGCCTTTTCTCTTGATGCTCTTTCATACTCTTCCTGGAGATGCTTTATCTTTTCCTGCAGCTGTTCTCCTTCAAATTTGTCCCTCAGTTTTTCTTCTTCTCTGCGTTTTCGCTCGGCGCTGGCCTTGATATTCCTCTCCGTTTGTTCTTGGATCGCTTTCTCAGCCTCCTGGAACATTTCATTTGTGTAAAATGTTCCTCCATTAGCAAAGACCATACTTACTATCTTTGCAAGAAGCTGAGGTACCTGACTGTTATTGGGAACTGTGTTATTGAAGACATGATACCGCCAGTTACATTTTGCAATCAAATGGGTAAGTGGTTGACTTTGACAAAAAAAATCTTCAATTCTTGTGCGCCCCAGCTGGTCACCATGAGTGAAGAGAACCAAGGAGTAATCTGCAGCTTTGTCACCGAACACCATCTGTAGGAGTTCAACAGTTTTCTTTTCTTCCTCTGTGAATCTGTCCAACTTGATCACAATCACGAACACATGGGGACCAGGAGCAGAGAGAGAGATGCATTCTTTCAGCTTTCTGACCACTTCGACTTCTTTGTACTTTGTATCATAAATTCCTGGTGTGTCAATGACGGCGACCCTGCGTCCATCCACCGTTCCTTTGGCCTTCTCACACTCTGACGTCACAGAGCGTGGAGTGAGGATTGACTTAAAAGCCATTCGATTTAGGATGGTGTTTCCCGATGCACTCTTTCCATTTCCTGTCTTTCCAATCAGTACAATTCGAATTTCTTCATGTGGATCAAAATCTGCAAAACAATGTGGAAATGCCTTTAGTAGTTGGCTAGTAGCAGTGAGTTATTCAATATGCTTCTGTATCACTTTCACATATATAATATATTGACAGTTCAAAATCTGAATGAGATATTGACAATGTTATTAAAGGTTTTTAATCAGTCAGTTGTATCATGTTTTTTAATGACAATAATGCAACAACAGTATTAACTTTCATATGTTTTTGTTCAAATTTTCAGTTGGATGTTTGGTACATTGGCCATGATAGTCAATAGGTCAACATTTTATTTATTTGTTTTATTTGTTTTCTGTCTTTTCTTTTCCACAGATTTAGCATTGCACTCCTACAACATTGTCGTACTCACAATGGCCAAAAAAAAAAGATCAAAATTGATGAAGCAGAACCAGAGATATCGCCTTTTTTATCCCACACATTCTTCTTCCTTGTCAAAATGTGGTGCCTACATTACCCACAACGCAACTTGACCGCCGACAGTTCAGTCAGAGATTCGGGTGTGTTATACTAGTAGCTGCTAAAGTAGCCTAGTGTTGTGTGGCAATCAGCTTAGCCTGGCAGAAAAGACTAGAAGCAGGGGGAAAACAGCTAGCCTCGTCCAGCATTCAAAAATACGCCTACGAACCAGTGGAAGCTGGTCAATAGAGACCGCACTTGATCCCGCCTCCATCTAATCCCTGTTTGCATTAGAGGCTGACATTTTTTC
>NTHP01000137.1:662273-724205 GCA_003416845.1 Oplegnathus fasciatus | reverse complement strand
AAAAAAAAAAGACTCAAAACAATTAATCGTTTATCAAAATAGTTGGCGATTACTTTAATAGTTGACAACTAATCGACTGATCATTGCAGCTCTGGTGTTGACAGACTGTGTGTCAGGGTTTAAGTATCTTAGATGTGAAGCCATGTCTCTGTGTTGACCCTGCATACTGTAGGTTTTATGTCATATCATCGTATTTTTTTTGCCATCAGGAATGACGGGGAAATGAGGTCCAAACTGAAACAGTTTGTGGCTCTTTAGGATGATGTAATCTGCTCTTGTGACAAGTGTGTGATAAGGTTATAACTCCTTCAGGGGAATGAAGTTAAAGAGCTCTTTCATCTGCAAAGCGCGTTCACACTGGGATTGTGTGCACAGTTGCAGACAGAATTTTTTTTATTTGTGTACAAACTTTTTTTTAATTAATGTTTATTTTGAGGGTACATACATTACTTGAGCAGTACACTTTATTGCCCCTTCAGAGGTGGGAAATGAACTGTCTGCTACAGATGTTTACCACTGCGGACACTCACTGTCACCAACACTCACGTTTGTAGTCTAAAAAGATAAGGTGTCTCTAGTGATGCCTACACTGCTATGGTGTATATTAGTCATTAACAAACAGAGCTCCAGCTGGGCTACACTTCACATCTCTGAGCATTCATTTTTCAGAGTGGTTAATATCTGTGATATGCTGTCAGACTCTAAAAATGAGCTCAGTTAAGTGTTGTACCTTTTTAAAACAGAAAAAAACGCAAAGTTAAATCTTAAAATTAAGCAAAGTAGCCTAACCTTACCACAAGTGTGCGTGTGTGAAGAAACTCTGACAGTTATCAGCCTGTCCACAGGGCAGCCAGTATGATTGACAGGTCTTAAATGTCCGTGAATTTAAATATCACTTAAAGGGAAAGTTTGATCAAGTCTTCTCATACAAACTGATGCATGCTGGTTTCTCAGACTTCCTGTAATTGTGGCTGTCTCGCATTTGCTTGCTTTACTAATTTTGCTTAAATTTGCAAGTGATTTGAGAGGCCCAGATCTACTCCTTTGTTTGACGTGTCTCTTTCTTGAACTGCTCTCTCTCTTCATCCAGAGCCTAACATGCGTCTAAGGAACAGCTCTGTGGACGGTGCAGAAGGCAGCCAGCTGTTTGAGGATACGAGTGGAGCTGCGTCTGGATCACAGACGGGGTACAGGTGGGAGCCCTGCCAGCCAGGCTGAAGTTAGGCTGGACATTAAACTACTGATACAAAAATGGCATTTTACAACAGCAGCTCAATGTGAAGCACAATTCTACACCCAATATTGATCCTGTAGTTGTAGAAAATTTTTGTTTTTATGGACACATTGTGAAAATATATCGTCTTATTGCATTTTACATATTTTTGTAACACAATTAATCAGATCATGCCCTCAGAAATAACATTTTGACTCTTAAGGGAAGAAAAATAACATAACTATCCTAATTTACTTTATTATTTCAGCTTTGCAGTTTTTTGCATCATCCCCTCACAATAGATTTGACTACATTTTTTTTAGCTGAGACATCCATCACGTTCTTTCAGTTGATGCATTTTCTTGTGTGATGTTGGCAGAAACCAGCAGGCCGGGCCTCAAGCAGCAGGATTTCCTGGGCAGTCCATCCTGTCAGACCCCATGTCTAATCTGGCCATGGCATATGGCAGCTCACTGGCATCACAGGGAAAGGAAATGGTGGACAAGAATGTAAGACTGACTCACACATATTTCTATTGAATGATTCTGCTTACCTGAAAGGATGCTCCCACACAATGCTCTCAAAAGCCTGGTGATGCATCAGGTCAAGTCGAAAGCAGGCTGAACAGAGAGGCCACAATAAATGATCGCCCATATTGAAAGATGGCATACTCCATCAAATAATGCATGTGTGCATGTTTGTGTTCCTGCTTGTTTCAGCTGGACAGGTTCATCCCAATTTCTAAGCTGAAATACTACTTTGCCGTGGATACAGTGTACGTGGGGAAGAAGCTGGGCCTTCTAGTTTTCCCTTACATGCACGAGGTAAGTCTGCTTACACCTGCTGAATGTACATTTTTCTGTTATGACTGCCGCTTTGAATAGGCAGAGGTAATCCTGTGCATTTGAAAATATGTAGATTTTTCTCTGAGGTTTTCCTTTATATGCTCCAGGTTGAGTTAAAAGACCTGCTTCTAGTTCTGCCTGAAGCTGTTGTAGTTCAAATTTCCTGAAAAAGTAATCCAGACCATGCAGTATACAGTATGTTTCTTTTTAGCCTACAGATACCCTTTGCCTATGTCTTGAATATTTACACATAAATTAGATGTTTCACTAGATCTTAGAGACATTTTTTTATTGTGTAATAAGTCAACCAGGAATCTATTTTATGTTGAAAGTCACAGATAAAGCTGTGAACTACTACATGCTTTCAGCCCAAAGTTTAGTCAGTGTGTGCTCCTGTGTGTGTGTGTGTGTGTGTGTGTGTGTGTGTTGTAGAACTGGGAGGTGAGCTACCAGCAGGACACTCCTGTGGCTCCACGCTTTGATGTGAACGCTCCCGATCTCTACATTCCCGCCATGGGCTTCATCACATACGTCCTGGTGGCTGGACTGGCCCTCGGCACACAGAACAGGTACACATACGTCCACGTTTTTATCAACGTGATACAGGTTTGGAAAAGACACTGATCTGATGTTTAGTGATCATCATTTATTATTTTGTTGTTTGTTTTCTTTCATGTCTTTCTAAATAACCACATGTTGTTAGTTTAATGGGAGTTCTGGTTATTTTCCACCAAGGCACTGTAGCTTACTAACATTATAAGTATTTTTAGTAGATTGCTAAATGGTACTAAAACTGAAATGGTCATATGCACTTATCGTAAAAAAAAAACATCACTGCAGCTTGATAATAGATAATGATGTACACAGTATATAAATCTATAGAGACTGTGTCATTTCGTGCACCCTTCAGGTTTTCTCCGGAGCTGCTGGGAGTTCAGGCCAGCTCAGCGTTGGTGTGGCTGATCATGGAAGTCCTGGCGGTCCTGCTGTCGCTCTACCTTGTGACCGTAAACACCGACCTCACCACCATCGACCTGCTGGCCTTCTCTGGCTACAAATACGTTGGGTGTGTACAGCATCTTTCTCTGTTTGTGTTTACGTTTTCATCACCAACTCACTCTCCGCTCCCTCCCACCTCCCTTCATCACTTGTATTTCTTTATTTTGCTCGTCGTTTATCCTTCTCTGATGGCTCATTTTCCCTGGAACAGCACTAAGGACAAAACATTTCTTAATTTTTGTTTTCTTAGTTTAACAACACAAAGGCTCTGTGGATGTTGTACCTGACCTGTGACTGTGTGTGTGTGTTTTCTCTCTGTTTCTTTAGGATGATCATAGGGGTAGTAGCAGGCCTGTTGTTTGGGAGGCCAGCGTACTATCTGTCTCTACTCTGGTGCTGTGCTGCCATCTTTGTCTTTATGGTGAGTACCAGCATCTAACTCTTGATAGTTTTAATTATTGATCTCAATAGACAGATTTCAGATGCTTGGTATAAACTAATGGTCATGGTAGCTTACACGTGTCCATGCGTATGGGGCACTTGCACTCCCTTTTCCACATTTGTTTGTGCCACATACTGAGAGACATCTTAAGACATCTATCTTAAGATAACACATATAATCCCAGTGAGGAGTGGCAGCTAGCAGTGGAAATAGCACTAACTTGGACTAAACCAGTAAGTTAGTTCTTTCAAATGTGAGACTTTAACTGATCCCTACTGTCCACAGAGGCTCTCGCTCAGCCTTAGCACTAGGAGCCAGTTTCAAATTTCTGCTGTTTGCCAACAAAACCCGCCGAACACTAGACGTTTGCCAGATGTCTACTGCACAAACTTATAATATTAGATGATTTGGCACTGCATATAATTATGTACTCAATATGCTGGAAAGAATGTTTCCTTTTTGGCGTCCCGGACATTTTTCCTTCAATCTCACCCTCAGCGCCACTCACCGTAGCTTTTTGCGATACTTTTGTCAGCTTCCTGCCGCCTGTCTGTGCACACATCTCAAAATGTCATGCAGACAAAAAAAATAAAAGCTTTCCCTGTACCTGCACATAAGTAACATACAACTGAAGACATGAATACACACATAAGACATGTTATAATCGCACACCTTTTTTTTTTTATTTAAAGAATCACACTCCTTCATCTTATTATTATACCATAGTCATACAGTCTTGATCCCCATCCCCTCACATACATATAGACTCAGTGGCCACATTATTCGGTACACCTGTACAACCTAATGCAATCGAATACAACAGCTCTGCCATAAATTCTACCCTTACGAAGTTTATAATGTTCAGTTTTTAGGTGACAGTGTAGGAAATTCAATTATGTTTATTACTGAGGTCACAGTTAAAGGTGTTCTTGTACTCAACTGCTTTTTATTGAGAGGTGTTTCTAATTTTTTGTCCTTTCTATTTACATACATGAGGGGGTCGGAATATTAGAAACACCTCTGAATAAAATGCAGTCCATTACAACATCATCAATAACTTTGACCTGAATGCTAAAACATATGATTCAATAAACAGGTTTCTGACAAATTAGCAGAAATCTGAACATTATGAGCTTCGTAAAGATAGATGTTATGGCAGGGCTGTTGTATTGGATTGCATTAGGTTGTCCAGGTGTACCTAATAAAGTGGCCACTGAGTGTATATTCATGCATACTCCTCAGCTCTGCCACAAGTCCTCACAAGGCTTCATAAAGTGTCTTATAAACCTCATTTAATTGCTTTGTTTTGCTTTTTGTCTTCAGATGTCTTTTCTTTTATGGCTATTTGAATCTTTCATTTGTGTAATAGGAAAATGTAAGAAAAGTCCCCTGGTGGAAAATATAAAATTTCATAAATGTTCATCTTCACTAGCTCGAAACAGCCTGTTCACATATATGTTGTCCTCTCACATGTCAAATCTCCAAAGAAAATAAATAATTAACTCCTCACAAGTCATGTGGTAAGTGGCTCTGCTGACATATATGCATGTTCGTTTAATGTTTGATTAAAGAATGTCTTTTAACGGGGTCCCTCCTCAGATCCGCACTCTGCGCCTGAAGCTGTTATCCGAGGCGGCGGCGGAGGGGAGGCTGGTGAGAGGAACCAGAAACCAGCTGAGGATGTACCTCACCATGTCGATAGCGGCAGCACAACCTGTCTTCATGTACTGGCTCACCTACCACCTCATCAGATAAAACCTGGAACACACTCTCGTTGTGCGGAAGATGAACTTTGCTGTCCGAATGCCATCTCACCCCCTAAAAAACACACACATCAGAGAAGCTGGACTTGAAACACACAACGACCACGGTTGTCTGGATGATATCCCATCACTTCCCAGACATAAAGACAGAACTACACACTCGTAAGACTCACTCCATGCATGCATGGAGCAAAACAACACATGCTACAAGACGATTAAGAGAAGATGCGAGGCAGCTTCACTGCCTTCTCTCTCTCACAGCACAGCCCCACATCATTGGTATTGCCTTTTCTTTTTTTCGTCTTTTTTATGTAATGTCTTCAAAAATTTGTAGCAAGAGCAAGTGGCTTTAAGTTGTTTTTCTATACTGTGTAATTATTTGTTTGTAATTATGTTTTTTAGGAATATTTAAGGATGTATGTTTGTGTATAGCAAAAGTATTATTGCAGATGTTCTTGTCTGATATCTCATAAGTGATTTTTCTGAGCCGGCAGAAAGAAAGCACACAAACCGTCCATTTAATGAAAAGACAGAACTCAAATTCAGGTTTAAAAGTGATGAAGTGGCTCTGATGGGATTACTTTTCCCCTGGTCCTAATGTTTGTTTCATGGATGAGAAAAGTACCAGTTCTGTCATCATTGGATCTGGAAACAAGGGTTATCTAAGTAAGTGTGGGTGTAGTACCACCTCCATTTTCTCTGTTTAATCTTTTTGTACGTGCTTTGATACGTGTATGAGCTTTGCTGCCTGACGACTCTTGAATAGAAACTGTGTAAGCCACGTCAAGGTTGTAGACCTCACGATGAAATGTCGAGTCGACTTTGATATCCTTTTAAAAACCAAGTAAATTATTTACTGCTTTTCATATTGAAAGTCAGATGGAATAAAGAAAGGGAAGAGATGAGATGAGATGGTCTGTTCTGTGAAAGTTGTTTTAGTCTCCTTGAGATACTTGAAATATTTTAATGTCAGAAATGCTTTCTTGTGCTTTAGTGTGCTTGTAAATCATCTAACATGTTTTCTCTGCTTTTTTTTAATGTAGCCAATGCTAATTCAAACCAGGGTAGGATTCACATTCACTTCAATGAATTCAGGAAACAATTAAAAAGTCAGGATTTTTGCTTTTCTCTCAGATGAAACTTGTTGCTGAAACACAGTTAATGGAGGTGCCATTAAAAACGTTTTTCCAAATGTTTTGACAAAGTGCTCATTCAAAATAAAACCTGAAGTTGCAGCATCTCATTAACAATGACTGATTCCATGTAGCAGGCAATTTAAACATTTTTTTCATGGTTAATCATGAATGGATCCAAGCTGAAAGCATACTACCTGTCAACTCAAGCCATTTAGACCATATGATGACTGATAAATGATAATAAAGAAGTCTGACTGATGGGTGAGTTGTGTTTTATGTGCTCAAAATGTGCTCACAATTGTGTTTCTCCGATGTTAATTTTTTTCATCACGGAAAGTATTGCAGCTAAATTTCCATTTACAGAAAATGACTCATAGTCCACTGGGAAATGAAATAAACCAGGAAATAGCCAGGCCCTGTTGGATGTTAGAAGGTTATGTTTTGATAGTTCGCATGGGTTTGCAAAAGAAACATGAAAACATATTAGAATTACTTAATTTTCGACATGATAATAAACTGCAAGCCAGCACTGCCGGGAAAGACATTTATTTAGTAGGTTATTAAGGTACAAAGGGCAACAAAATAATCGACTTCCTGATTTATACAAGCACACTTAAGTTTCTGGTTTTCCTTTTTATGACACAAACAAAATATTTGCTTAAGATTTAGGTTTGTACAACATGAACAGAAAGAAGACTTAATGCCAAGAATAATATAAAGTGTCAAAAAGTGAGGTTATTATCTCAGTAGAGAGGAACCTCGAGTGGTGTAGTAGTGACTGAAAGCAATGGCAGTGGCCTAGCAACTGCTGACTTTATTTACTCAAGTGGAAAAAAGATTTGGCCCAAGTTTCCACCCCTCTTTTATTCATTTTATCTATGCATCCTGGCCCTGTATGTGATGTGTGTCAGGATTTTAGGATGCATTTATTCCTTTTCAATCTTTCCTACATGTGCATATTTTTTTGTGTGACTCACTGAAGCTGAATGAGTATGTGGAAACACTTGAACTCTTTGTAATAGTTAAATAACTGTAGACTGAACTCAACATAAGATTTGACAACAGAAAGTTGTGGAAAACAAATCAAAGTGAAAGTGACAAGTGAAATGAAAAAACAAAGCAGTTTCTCATACTACTAAACGACAGCACATTGGCTGCTGATCTCTTTCTGTTAAGTCCCTTTATAACTTAATAATATTACTATGGATCTCAAGCTAGAACTTTACAACATTAATATAGCAGTGGCTACATTTAGAAAAAAAAGAAACATTACATTTGATATATTATAGAGACTAAAAAGTCCCAAACTAACTGGAAATAATATGGAGTATTTTTAAAGAAGGCTTCGTAACTTCAGCCATTGTTGTTTTCTTTCCAGAAGCCTCTGTTGTGATTAATAGCCTGAAGAAGCCTGGTCTGCATCGTCCTCTCCACTGGGTATCTCTGGTAGATGGGCAGCAGTAACAGAATATGACAGGTGAGGGACTCTGGCAAGTGGAGGTCAGTGGCGTCGGGCAAGACGGCGACTCTCATCCTGATGCTCTTCATACCCAGGAAGGGTACGCGGTCACAGCCTGTGAGGAACACTGGCGACAAAAACAAAATAATGCTTTAATGATCTGATCATCTTAAATTCATTAAAGAAGAATAAGCTCTTCATTAAGTCTGTAAGGTCAAACTCCATAAATGATAAGAAGCACAATCGTGTATAATGCTTACAAAGGAATTTTTTCTTTTCCTCTGCTGTCAGTTTCTCGAACACCTCCCAGAAGGTAATGATGTTTGGATGCTCAGGGTGGTAGTCTCCTTCATAAACTGTGTTCTGTTTGGAAAAATGAAATTAAAGAAATATAAGTAGAAATCTAACAAAGGGCCATGCTGGGGCTTTTATATGTTTTATCCCGGTGTACTTGAGTATTTCCAGTTTATACCACTTTATACTTTTACTCCTCTACATTTATCTAACAGCTATAGTTACTGGCTACTTTAAGATTTAAGATTCTACATAAAAAAAACTTAAAATACAATATATTGGTAGAGATTAAACCAGTGGTTCCCAATCGTTTTGGCTTGTGACTCCATAGAAAAAGTGTTCAGTTGTCACATTTCAGATGTCTGAGTTGTTAATTGAAAGATTAAACTTCTCACATGGTTTCATTTAAATAACTTTTTGAGGCCCAAGAGGTATAATTATCAATATTTCAAGCAAAGATTGGAGAAAAGATTTTTTAAAATTATTATATCTTTGTGTAGCACAATCATCTCACGGGAAGAGCAGGTGGATAATGTTGTGGTGGTAGAGAGCCAGGCACTATTTTTAAAACTTTGCTGTAAAAATAGTTCCTGCTCACAACACAACTTCACTCAAATTTCAAGCCTCTGACAATCTGAAAACATACGGTATGCACTGAGAAACGGTCGAGAGTAATGTTTTGATGTTGTATTATCAATTAACATTTCTTTGGACACAAGTTAATATAAAATTTGGAATATCTGAATTTCAAATGAGTGTGTGAAGATAAATGTCAGTATCTACGTTTCTGACTCTCTTCAAGTTTCAAAAGACAGAACCTCACCTGCTTGAACATCTCCCAGTCGTAGTTTTCTTGGCCCACCATCACTGCTTGCAACTCCTCCGGCTGGAAGAAGTCCACCACATCGATGTCACACACCTTGAAGAACCCTCTCTTGAACAAATCGAACACTCCCTCCGCTGATTTGTTGAAGGCGTAGTTGACAAACGCGGCTACGAAATCGGTCCTATTTGGAAAAAGAATAAACTAGAATTAACTGCCCTGCGGTTGTATGCCTCCGCCAACCAGTCAAGTTGCAGTTTACATCCATGTCTGTCCAGACTCATATAATATATGTTGTGAAGACTTTGAAGGAATTTAATAAAAGGTATTAAGTGTATTTTTTGGCAGAATGGAAGTCATCACTATATTAAAATGTACGATTCCAGTGAGAAACATGCTGTCTTCACTTAGAGATTATTTCTACAGAGGAGTACAGAGGACTGATAGAGAGCGTCATCGCAATCCGATACTGTATAAACGTACCTGTTTGACGCTGTGACGAGTTTTCCAGTTTCTGTCGGATCAAGCTCAACTGTCTCACCGCCCCAGGTTACCTGTAATGAATGATAATTACAGTCAGACTGGATTATCGCAGTGACATGTGTAGTCAAAGTATGAAATAATGCTGGAAGTCATTCTAAACCTACAGTGAAAGTTGCATCCAGGCTTTCAACCACATCGGGAGTGTAGTCCAGCATGCTCCGCAAAGACCTGAAGACGCAGAGAATATACAAAAACATCAATTTAACATAACGATGACCTGCACGTGTCACCTAGAAAGAGTTTCCAATCAAAGCTAGTGTTAATCAAAGTGGCAGAAAATGTGTGTTGCATTTTTGAATCTTACTCTCCCACTACAGGTTCAAACTCCTTCATGTCGTCCAGTGACGGTTTGACTCTACGCAGCTTCTTGAAGAGAGCGAGTGGGAAGGACAGGTGGATAATGTTGTGGTTGTAGAGAGCCAGGCCACACAGAACGCCAAAGAGGAAGTAAGTCTTCTCCTCCACTTTTGGCTGATTTTGGTTGATGACAAACACATGATTAGGATTTAGTACAGTTCAATAACCGTCCAAGTTTTCACAGGATGATAAGGTCACATGTGCAGTGTGTGCAGGTAAAAGAGTTTCTTTCTTCATACTTTATAGTAATCAGCACACTTGCATGTTAAATTCATAAATACATGATTTTCTCTTGATTTAACTGGTCTTACCTTGGGAGGGAACCAGGCCAGGGTCTCGCTCTCATTGAACATGAACATCTCAGACTTGGGAGTTATCAGCTCATCAAACACATGAAGGAAGAAGTCCCTCTTGTTGACGTTCATCACCTTCCTGTCATCCACAAATTGCACCTAGGAAGGATGATACTCTTTTAAATACCCCTTGAACACTATCAGCTCTAAAGATAAATATTCATGCATGACTTCCCTTTCCACAAATGGTTTGAAGGGACTTAATGAAGCAGACACTTCCAAATTTAGAATTCTGACAGCCAAGAAAATTACATTAATTTCTCATTACAATAAAAGAAACTTTTCTTATTGTTAGTGGCATGTTTCCATGTTTCCAGACAGTTATGTCTCCATATTCTTAATGTCCAGTTATCTCCAATTTTGCCTTTAATTTTTACTATAATTGACATTTTGTTAAAAGCTGCACAGGAAAAAGGGGCACTCAACTGATTTTAACATGAAGTTAAGTGTACTCATCAGGCTATGGAAAAGATGTTATTAAGCTGCACTGTGGAAAGCATAGGATCCAGTGTTACTGAAGTTCATCCCATACCACGGACTAATTCTTCTAATATGATACGATCTGGACAGTTTCTTGTCTGGAATGAAGCAATATAAAGACAAAAGCTGAAAAATGTAGCTTCCGAACAATAAAGCTGGCAAAGTTTTGTTGACATGTTTACCACAAGCTCCCTTTTGAAGGCGCAGTGGTCGGCTGCACCGAGCTGTCTGAAGGTGTCCTCCACCAGGTGGGTTCGTCTCAGAGTTAGCTGGAAGACCGGAGCAGAGTCTTGGGGATCTACCAACAATTCATCAGGACACGCCCAGGCCCAATCATGAACTAAACGCTGCGCTGTCTGTAATAACAAGATCCAGATGGAGAAGCAATTTTAATGTAATTTTTCAGTACATGACAGAGACATTCTTTAAAATGAATGCTCAAGTTAAGAAACAACTACAGCCGTATCATGCAGTATCATTAATGCAGATAGTCAGTTTATAAATGATCTATTTTTAATACATACTCTACCTTCATGATGTATGCAAAGACGTTAAAGACTGCCACCTTGCACTCCAGAGTGAAGAGGAACGGGTAGCGGCAGAAAATGGCGGGAGTGCTGGCTTCATCCTTTAAGAAAATAATCGATGATTTATCAAGACATAATTTCAGCAATAAGCGGTCCAACAGAAAATTCAAACTGTTCAGGACAGATTGTACCTCTGACACACTGCCACATTATGTATATTATGTTATGTATGAAGTACCGTATATTTTTACCTCCACATTGGAAAGTTCCCGCCAAAGAGTGACGTCCACGACTGGCTGCACAGTACCACTGATTTCCTCCACGTAAAAGGTGCTCAGTGGGACTTTGTAGGACTTTCCAGCTTTGTTTGCCTGTGAAAAAATATATAAATGTACATTACAAAAAAAACAAAACAGTTACACACTACATAGAAAGCATATTTTCAGTCAGTAATTTATAAAACAAATACCAGACAACGGTGGTCAGACAGTGTTAAGACGTCATCTTCAAATTCAAAAAGCAATGTATAACAGATCTAAACCCACTGAGAGCAACAAAAACACAGCACTGACTCTGTAGAGCAGCTTGAGGACCTCCAGCAGGAATCTGACTCCCGGGTTGTGAGTTGCCAAGAGGCCATTTTTCAGCATGAAGGCCAGCGCATTTTTGAACACCAAGATGTGCTTCATTAGCATGGAGGGTGGCAGGGAAGACCACCAGTCTTCTGCAGAACAAAATACCCATACAGTATATATTTATCAAGTGAATACCTCACATTTTTTAATGTTATTAAAGAGTAGATTTTATCTACTGATGACTGTGTATAGTTTTATATTGTACATTTTAAATTTCAACAAATTTGGCTGGAATAGGTTCTGTGAAAACTACTCAGCACATCGAAGGAAATATAAACTTTTAATTAAAGTGAAAAACTAAAAAATAGTAGTTAATATTGCACAGTAAGCTCAAGGGAGATTACATGTCTGCCTAAACCTTTGGACAAAAAATAAAGTTTGCTGTAGTTGTTTACTCAGTGTTTCCTGATTCTTCTCATTCAGATGTGCGATAGTGACGGCCAGCGACAACGCCCCGTTCATGACATTAGATTCCTCTTGGAGAAGTGGACATGTCAGCAGAATCAGGAGGATCTCTGGTGATTTTAGGGTAGTACTCGAAGCGACAAGCAAGTCAATCAGGACTTTAAGGTTCACCTGCATGGGAAATATGAGATAACATGACAATGTTCATCCAGCATGCATTTGTTTGTGAATTAATAAATCACTGTGATGATCTCAGTGATGCGTGAAAATAATGTAATTTATGTTCTTAACTGATTGTTTGATCCACGGTACTGCCAGCAGCTGGTCGAAAGCTCGGCCAGCTGCCTCAAGGTCCACAGTTAAGGCTCCTGCGTCTGATAGAAGCCCACTGACACCAAAAGCAAAGCATTAAAACAAACTGACAGTACCAACATGAGTAAATGACATTCAGATTCTTTTAATTCTGAAGCTTACTCTCACAATCTTAACATTGTGACTGATTTTACAATTAAACATCACAGATAGCAGCAGCCAACAGAAAAAGGACTCACTTGGCCTTCGTGAAACTTGCAACAAGACTTGAACTTGTCATAAACATCGCAGATATTTCTCTGTTGAATAAAGAAAAAAAGGGGGAGCCTTACAAACTCTGTAGTTACTGCGTACAGTTACATAATTATGACCATGATACAGTTATGAGATAAGGACCTCTTTGCCTCTGCGTTTCCGTGTCTCATTGTCAGCCATGTTTGCAGTTTTGTTTCATCAAGCCGCCCAGTTATCTGTCCTCGTTCCGAGCTCTTAAAAGACATATAACATTAAAACCAGCCAGCTCAATTAACCTGACAAAAAAGTCATTTAAACCTAAAATTAATCCGAACAATTTTTGATACAGGGGGACATTAAAATCCAGGTAAAGAAAATCAGTTACTTATTGTGCTTAATTTAAAAAATCAGGGTATTTTTCTGTCTTAAAACACATTACTGTACCTGCGGAGCTGAAGTGTAAGCGAAGTTTGTATTCCACCCAGCCGATATTTTGAAGTCTGCTTAAACAAATAAAAACCAATAAAAACACATTTACAAATGTCATTTACATCCGCTAGTCTTACCACACCTTCTGCCAGAACAGCACAGAAAAGGAGTTCCTTTTCAAATCAATACACTTAAATATTCATTTAACTGAATATTTTACTACCAACTGTTAAACATTTCTGGGGGACTGTCCAAGAATAAGCACCATCTTTAACTCAAAGCTTCTAAAATCTAATCATCTTTGGCAGCGATGTTACTACGGAGGAAGAAGTGCTCTGCTTCATTACCTAATGTCTCCTGGGGTAATTCTAAGTTTAAGGAGGGAAATGTGAGGAAGATCAAAGACAGATCCACCCCATATGCCTCCTTAAAATCTATTCAACACCACACGGCCCATGCATACATACATACCTTTGGGTATGGCTGCTGCACTGTCAGTGGTAGATGGCAGCTGTACCAGAGTGGGAGTCAGACTGTCCTCTGCTCGTCCAGTCCCAATCTGACCTTTGGCCCCATTGCCAAACGCCCACAGCTGGCCAGAAGAGCCCAAAACCAGAGTGTGACGTCTGAGAGACAAGAAACAATTATGACTGTAATGAGGAACTTAATGTGATGTAAAGGTATTTTAGAAAATAATGACTTCCTCAAATTAAAACACAGTTTCAGTGTTCACATAAGCACTCTACTATTCTTTTACCTGCCGCATGAAATCTGTGAGGCAGGTCCGTCCAGACCGCCAACCAGTCTGGGTCTCAGTTCATCAGCAGAGGAGTTGTGACCGAGCTGACCGTGGCGTCCCTCTCCAAAAGTGAAAACCTCGCCATCCTAGAATTCACAGCATCACATAACATCATGAGAAGCAACACCTTAGACTGTAGCTATCTTTGCAATGTGATCATGTTGTCAGATTCTGTTAATCTAACCAACATATAGAGTACGGCTGAGAAGCAGGCTGAGGGAAGTTTGTACCTTTGTTAACACAGCAGTGTGTGCCTCTCCACAGCTTATGAAGGAGACAGCCAGAGGACTGAGGGCAGGTACCGTACGGACGTTGAACCTGCCTGTTAAAGATGATAACAAATGAAAAAACGATGTACAGAAATATAATGAGTTCTCATAAATTAGATGAAATATATAATCAGGAGGTTGATGTGAGGTTAATAGCCCCGGTTTGTGCCTCTGATGTAGCGTCATTACATTAGCGTCACAGAGTTAACCATCCTTATTTCCTGAAAAATAACACTTTCCGCTGGTCTGAAGGTATTTCCAGAACCCTCAGAGACTTGTTTAACTATCTAGAGGAAGAAGATATTTCATTTGCAGCATGATGAAAAAGATTTTTAACCTGATTTAAAAGACTCTGTTTACTGATCCAAACAAAGATGGTAGAGGGAAATAACATGTCCTTGCTCAGTTTGTACAACATGAACCAAAATTAAAAAGTTGTATTATCACTTGGTCTATATACATGCTACTTGACATTATTTTGTATTTTCATACAAAATAACGCTTATATTTTTTGGGTCATATAAAACTAGAAAGCAGGTATGTGATTTTGGCTACAAAGATAGAAAGTTGAGTCTTTTCTTGAACATAGATCTGTTATTGGAATATAACTGTGATGCATGAGAGGCACAAACTGGGACTTTAGTTTGACACAGTGATAGTTCATATTTATTATTAATCATTATATTTAATCTAGTCTTAAATGAAAAACCTCAAAAGCCCAAATCACAAAGAAAACAGCTACTTTTATAAAAAACTGCAGCTGTAACGCTCATTGCCTGCAGGTGGCGTACGTGTTAAATCTGCAGCAGCTGTTAATTTCTTCGCCTGTAGGTGGTGCAGATTGACGTGTGTAGAACTGGTCTGACAACGACCCATGAGCTCCACCTTTATGGACCGTATCTGCTGCTTGCTAAATGTGAACAAGTGAGTCTAATTAAAGTCAATAATTTGTACCCTTCTCATCCACCCTGTTGAGCCCCAGCTGGCCAGATTTATTGGCCCCACAGCAGTACACTAGGCCCGGGAGCGTGAGGAACAGAGTGTGCATCGCTCCGGCTGAAATCTGGGTCACCGCTACGCCGGTCAGAGCGGTCACCAGGACAGGTATATACTGCAGTGACACCTCCTTCCCCAGGCCCAGCTGACCATGACTGTTCAAACCCCACGAGAAGACATCTCCTCCTGGAAAGTGGAGAACAATGGAAATTTAAAAAAAAGACTTTAGATTTAGATTTAATGAGCTATTTCTTATTCAACAAACTAATTTTCACATGTAAGACATGATGAGCATTACATGATTCTTACTACTCTACTATTACTGCTCTATCTACAAGGGAACCTGCGGTACAAGTACTACATCTTTTTTCTCTTACTTAAAAAATGTGTCTGCATGTTTACACACACAACAGACAGAAGCCAAGCGAAAAGTGGCGAGTTGTTAAATGAACTGTATTGACTTTCTTGAATAAAGAAATAAAGAACGAGTTCTTGAATACATATTTAACCAGGGTGGTGTCTTGGGAATGAAATATCTTTTTTGAGAGGTGAGCTGGAATGTTGCCGCTGTGGTTTGTTGAAGCTGCTGCTGTTAAAAACATTAATTTGCACTTTATCATGCCTGCAGGGAATCGGAAAATTGGATTTGGCACAGTGATATAGCGGCACATGAAAACAAAACCAAATCCTTGCTAGCACATAACTAAACATTACAAGCTGTCAAACTAACGCTGGCACCGCTCTATATAAAAACACAGAGATGTCATCAGGGAGTTCATTGTCTTACCTTTAGTCAGGGCCAGGGAGTGGGAGTTTCCACATGCAACCTGAATCACTGGTATTGGCAGTGGTATGGGCACCCGACTGCAGGTTGATGAGACAATAACAGGATAAAAAATGAACAAAGCTGCAAAAAGCTGACTTTGAGTGATAAGTATGTAGTATATTTATATATTCCACAGACTGAGATCTTGCCTTGGCCTGTGAGTGCTCTGTAGATGGGGTAACATGCCCAGCTGTCCATCCTCCTTCGCCCCCCAGGAGAACACGTGTCCAGATGCACACACAGCCAGAGAGTGGTCCTGACCACAAGCCATCGACACCACGTCACCCAGACCCTCCACACGACCTGATACAAACAGAAACACACAAGATTGATATCAACTGAGATTTAAAGTGTAAAAATACACATAAGATCTTCAGTCCAATACTAAACTAATCCGTCTAAAGTGTCTAAAAATGTGTTATAAACCATAAAGAAGAAAACTGTTTTTGTCTTGATATTAGCCTGACACCTCTCACATTTCCACCACATAAATAATTCTGACTAAAGTGCCTTTACTCAAAATACTACTACTGCTACTTTATACTTCCACTCAACTGAATTTATTTGACAGCAATAGTTTCTGGTTACTTTTCACATTAAGATTTTAACATAAAATCAGCTTAATGTGATGTACTGTGATAGATTTACATCTACCACCAGTAAATAAAGTAGTTAAAAAGTTCCACCTCAACCTGCTACAACAATATGTTGCTTACATGTTAATGCATCAATAATATTAATCAAAAAATGTAATATAAAAACTGTATATGATCATGTAACACTGGGAGGGGGCGTTCTGCATAATGAGTACTTTTCATAGTACTAGATAGTTTAATTATATTTGTTCTGATAGTGTATGTTAATATCTTGAATTTTACATTGTACTATTTGTACTTTTACTTAAGTAAGTGATCTGAATACTACTGTGGTTACCTATTCACTATTTTTTCTCTATTTTGCAGCTCATCAGACTGAACATTAAAGCCAAGCAACATATCCAAACCATGAACGCATTACTACCCTGAATGTCCAACTTTCCCACCTGCCCGTGAACTCAACGCATAATAAAGTGCAGTCTCTTTAACTTTCGTTGTCTGAACTGACAAGAAAGAAACGAAACTGAAACTCAGCTCAGATATTTAGCCTGCGTAATGTTTGCTCATGAATCATCACCTAATAATCTCATTAGTTTGTCAGCCTGAGTAAACGAGATAAAGTTCATCCTGAGGTGAAACTATAACAAGAACCAAAGGAAATCAGATAATCCTGTACGTCTTCGTTTTTAATTTCATATCATAATCATTACCAACCTGGAGTCCTCCCATCTTTACATTTCTTTCGCCCAAGTTGTCCCTGTGCGTTGTGTCCACACGATAAAACGCCTCCATCCCTGGTGAGGAATAAAGTGTGCTGGTCCCCGCAGCAGATGTCGGTTATGACCCCGGGGACAGTCCAGGACGCCGGACTGAGGGCTGTCTCTGGACCGCACTGTCCACTGGAGCTGTCTCCCCAACAGTACAGCTGCACCATGTCTCCACCTGGACTGGACTGATGTGTTTACTGCCTCTGTGGTGGCACTTTATCACAGCTGATGCTTCCTTCAAGTGCTGTCGGAGATATCGCAATCACTATCGGAAATACGCACTTGAACCACTCTTTCTGCGAGTGCAGCTTATTATATGTCTTTTTTTAAGAGTTAAAGTGTCTAACACGATAGCTAAGTTTGTTATTGGGTACAGCTTGTCATTTACTTTGGACCAAAAGCAGGCAAAGCACAGCACTGCTTTAGACGGACTGGCCACAACAGAAATACTCTAATTTACGAGCTTCTAGGAGATAGGGAAGGCAGCATGAGATTAGCAGGAGTTTCCTATGAAAGAGGATGATGATTTGCCATCTTTCAAAAGTCACTTTCAACGTTTTAAACTCTACAAACAAAACATTACTCACTCTTAATGTTGTCAAATACAACTTCATCTATCTACAATAAGAACAGGTGCATTTAGGGGGTGTGAACTGACCCAAATGAACAAACTCGTAATAATTTTTCAGCCAATAAAAGACAGGATACGCTATTTTCTTACAAATACAACTTATGATGTTTGCATGTCGCCTGGTTATGTTTTAAAAAGGGGGAGCAATCTTGGAAAGATGAATAATTGGCGGTGGTCTGGGGGGTCCTCACACAGAAAAAATGGAATTTAAAAGAAATTTCCTGCATTTGTGCACCACCTGACCTGTTGGATGGAGTCAAGAAACAGCCACCTGCACTAGTCTCGATCATACACTGTATATAAAGAAATAATAAAATCAACAGGGCTAATGCAAAATATTAAAGTTAGCTAACATGGGCTCGCTAATCGGTCCGGTGACAACGCAGTCCTACTTTTAGCTCATTTAAAGTTTGGCTGGAGTCTTTCAACACACTCCAGCCTTTCTTTTCCTGTTTTATTTTCAGTCCATGATGCAGTGAAGCTAAATGTCTCTCACCTTTGCAGACACACTCCTGTGTGGAGCGACGGGTTCGACTGACTTAACTCAAAGGGTCCAAAAATGTGTGATCTTCCTTTATTACTTGTATTTGTCAGTCGCTGAAAATTGTAAAGTGATCATTCATATAGGCTGCTTAAATATAATCACCTGACTGCAGAGACTGTATGATGAGAAGTTAAAGACAAAAAGTGGAGTACCAGAACTTTGTTCCCCCTAATTGAATAATGGGGATGCACTAATACCACACTGTGAAAGCATGTCAGTATTTTCATTAAAAATGTACTTAAAGTATCAAAAGTAAAAGTACTCATTGTGCAGTAAAATGTTCCCTGTCAGTGTTTTACTATCATATGTGATGTTTTTGGATTATTATTCCTACTGCATTAATGTGTATATTCCATTTTATTGCTGTAGATGTTGAAGGTTGAGCTCATTTTAACTACTTTATATACTGTTGGGTAGTTTAATTTGCAGCAATGCATCATGGTCTATAAGATCATCATATGCTTGTAGCGTCGCTGTCCTGTGAGGACGACGTATCTCTGAAAAGTTAACTTTTCATGACATAAAACAGCCTGTTTTCAGCTTTGTGCCGATGCATTTTGCAGCTAATCCAAAGAGGGTTTAAATAGTTTATTTAGCTTTAAATCAACCCATAAAGGAACACTTCATCCTTCAGATGTGTTGACAACACATGCAGTAGATGTGGCACAAAATGACCAGTGTTGGTTTTGTTTTCACAGAAATGAAACTCAGATGAATGCATCATCATCCTCATCATCATCATCATCATCATCATCATCATGGACTCTGACCAGCTGAAACTGAAACAAAATGTGCTGCAGCCTTTAGACAGAGGCGTTGTCTGCTTAGAAACTAATCATGTGTAGAACACATAGACACATGCAGTATTTTTATTTACATATGTATTCTTCACATTTATCGTCTATATACATGCATTTTAAAAACACAGTCCAACAACAGTGTATAATAATCTTACGGCCATACAATATTGGGGGTTGCTAGGGGTGACCAGCTGAATGGTGCTCTGTCAAATGGGCATTGCTTCAACTGGCCATTCAAATTTTCTCTGACCAACTCCTCCCCGTTGATGATGCCATCTAAAATGGAGTAAACACCTACAGACCCGTCCTCAAAGCCCAGAAACACACGCTGCCGCTCACACACAACCAGCGTCAACGGATTCTTAGACAGACGCACGCTTCCTATTCTTTTCCCGTCTGCGAGTCGTACAACTGTGAGGACGGGCTTCATGTGCAGGTAACAGACACAGCTTTTCTCACAGGGTCGGGCTATGTAGGCGGCATAGCATCCAGTTTTATCCAAACAAGCTTTAACGACAGTACCCTCAGCCTTGAATGAGCACAGTCTGACCTGAGATAGGTCCAAGAGCTTGATGGCTTCGTCATCAGTGGACAGCAGGGCGTAGCTCCCGTCGGAGGACATTTGGAAGTCTTGCGGCTGACAGTGAAACGTACAAGGCAGCTGAAAGTGCCTGCACAGCGTCTCCTCGGCTACTTTCCAGGTGTACACAGCCCCTGAGGCGGCCATCACAACCACAAAGTCCGGGTGCTCTGAAAGTGTGTGGAAAGCGACGACATGCTCTGAGCTCACCGTGCAGGAGAACCGCTTGCTGATCGAGCCCGACCACAGACTGGCAGCTAACAGGTCTCCTTGGCGACGGCCAATAAGGAAGGTGCTTTCAGGCGACACCTGGGCGTCAGATAGGTACAGGTGTATGCTGCACACGATGCTCCCATGTGCCAGCTTCCAAACCCGAGACAACCGTCGATCAGAAATACTCACCCCAAAGTTACCATTAGGGGTGATCAGGACGTCTGTCGCTCTGCTGCCACTCAAACGCACGATGTTCTGACAGGTTTCTGTCTGCCAAACGTAAATTTCCCCTTCTGAGAGCGTCACAAGGTGGATGTTATCCGGAGAAAGGCGCAGTTTTTCCACAGGACCATCATGTAGGAAGTTAGCATGCGGAAGACCTGTTTCTAATCTCCATCTCCACACCGCCTCTGACCCATCAGTGGTGTAGAACCACTCCCCCGTTCGTTCGACCACCACCACTTTCACTCCACATCCCATTTTCGGAGCTGTACTCGCAGCATCTATCGTCTCAGAGTCCCACACCGTGAGGCAGCCGTCATGAGCGACGCAAACGACATCTGAGGCCATTTTGAGGAGCGCGCGAGGCTTCTTGTTTGTTTCTAAGGAGAGAACACACTCCCCGGTGCTGACCCTCCACACCAAGACGAGGGAACAGGTGTCCAACAAAGCCAGGAAAAGGTGGCCATCCTGGGAGAGCACAGCTTGAGTGAAGGCCCTCCCCTGTGGAGCCAAGAACTGGTCCCACATCTCCCAGTTACATGTATCCCACAGTGTAACCTGGTGAGATTGACACACCAATAAAGTGTCGATTTTATCTGAGTGATCTGTATTGAGGATGTTATTAGATCTACCCCCAGTAAAGCTTTTTTTGACAAGTCTGGGTGGTTGTGTTTTGGCTGCCACGTCCCATAGGGTCACATTTCCTGTCCTGTCAACACACGCCATTTCCCACTTATCTTCACACAGGATCATTGATGTAACCGCGTTGTGGTTTGAGTTTGAACAGGTGCCAAGGAGACTTCCGCTGTTGGCGTCAAATATGGACACCGTGCCTTCCTCCTGCCCACAGTACATGTAAAAGCCATTAGAGGAGCAAACCAAACAGGTCACACAGCTCTGACACTGGAAATGGGTCAAGGTCTCACCGGAGACATCAAACACACTCACAAAACTCTCATTTTTCCACCACATAAATAACTTTTTCTGATGTGCAACAAACCCCTCAATTTTGTTTAATGTTTGCTGGCTTGACTCTGGTTCAACTTCTGTTTTCAAAGGGTCCTTAACCTGCAGAAACATTTCCGGGCCCGCCATATCCCACAAGAAAAGCTTGTTGCATTGTGTGGAAAGCAGCATGAATTGGCTGCTACTCTTCACTCCTGCAAACTTCAGCTCCCTCTGCTCCCAGCTCAGTGATAGTCTGACCACATCACAGCCGGAGCCTTTCCAAAACCAAGCCGTGCCGTCATCCATGACCTCGGCCACAATCCCATGCTCTGTCCCGGCTGCTTCTGTGACAGAAATGTCCTTGGTTTTGGCATCACACTTTAAACACCGAACGGAAGGAACAGAGGAGGGAGCAGGGCAAAGTGTTACTCCTAATCCGCTTCCTCTCTTCCTCCTCTCTTGTCTAATCTCTCCGACATAACCCTTGAGCGCAGGAAAGACCTCCAGATAAGGGAGGAGGCTCGTCTCCATCGCCGTGGGCAGCTGCAGGGGTGAGCTCTGCAGCAAGCAAGCACAAGACTTCAATACGCTTGCTAGGAGTGCTCTTTCCCTTGAAAAACGGAAGTGGGATGATCCCTCCTCACCTTCCAACATGGCTACCAGATCTCCCAGGAGTCCTGATTGAACCATAGCCTGGTGAAACCCCAAAGACATTAACAGTCCATGCTCCAACTCCTCCCATTTGTCATTTTCTTGCAAGTGATGCGGCAATTCCAAGACCTTCCTCAAGTTCACGCGGCCAACCTCTTTGGAAGAAGAGGCGAAGACAAACGGCTGGCTGGAGGGCTGCCTGTCTATGTATATTTCCATTTGGGCGGTGTCCTTGTTTGGTCCAGATTTCTGGTTTACAAGAAGTGGTTTAGCGTTTCCACAAGCCCATCTGCCTCTGAAATAGTCCGCCATCGCCAAATGAATTGCCCTCCTCGCCTCATGAGTGCCTAAATACCTCTTAGCCACTACCAGCTTGAAATGTCTGCTCACCCAGAACAAAACATGCGACCCCGCAACTGTCCTCCTGATGAGAAACCTCCTCAAATCCAATAGAAGTCTCTCCACGTCGATCTGTGGGACCCTCATGTTGGAGGGAGGGCTCTCACCCTGCTGAACATACTCAGACAGCACCTCGTCGTCACTGGACAGCAGGTCAGCGAGCTCGGCCTCAGTGAGCCCAGTCCTGGAGAGGGTGAGGTAGGAGACAGCCCGAGCCATGACAGAGGAGCCATGTCTCTGCTCGAGGTGATCCAGCAGCGCAGAAATGGACGAATGGACGCCATCAGGGAGGGACGACTCAGTCACATCTGAATCTAAGAATGAGAGAAGAAAAAGAGACAGAAGGAGAGAGGTGTAGTATAATCATTTTAAAGGAGAAGTCTGGTGCTTGTGTAGCCAAAGTCTGATATGTCTTATTCCTCTGAACCAAAGACTTGCATTGTTGTCAAAAAACTAATTAAAAACACATGAATGAGGCACACTGTTGCACTGGATGACATGTTTCTTCATTGTGAACTTGTGAGCTCTGTTAATGATAAAAAATCTTTCCGTCACTGCTCTTGTTATTTCTGATGGCTGGAAAACTTGAGTGCCAGAAAGTTTATTGCATTACTATGACAACCGTCTTAGCTGCCGCACAACTGCACATGTAACAGGGTTTTTAATATGTTGATTTAGATGTTTAATTCTTCTTCTTAATTCTTCTAATCCTTTTTAACACATTTGAAAACCTAATGTGAAAATGCAAATGTCGCCTCGTTATTTACGTGATAAAACATTAAAAATGTTCAGTAAAAAATAGAAACAGCACCTTTGGCCCGTCCTCAAGGTGCCCCAGAGTGCCATGGTGCCCACTTAGGGAACCTCTGCACCAGCACACAAAATCTGTGGCTGAAAATAGTCCCTAACAATTACACTATTTAGTAACGTTTGCTAAAAACTAAAGTCCCCAGCTGTTTTATGAAAAGATTTAACCTTTAAAAACTATGAAACTATATATTTGTGACCCACTTTTAAAGACATCTTCAGTAGGAAAGACTGTGCTTGGGGCTGAGCACCACATACAGGGCAGGGAGGTTGGAAAGTGTTGAGAGACGGACCAAAGCATTGATGGTTTTGGTCTTTCATATAAAATAGTTTGTTTGTAGTTTGTTTAGTGTATTAGTCGTACCAGAGTGCCAGAGCGAGGTGTGCAGGTGCAGGACTCGAGCGTAGAGAGTCAGACAACAAGAAGTCAGCGCCTGGTTCACCAGTGCCTGTTGTCCGGACGTCACCCTCCTCCCTGAACTGCTCAGCAGTGACGCTAACATCTTCACACACTGTTTCCTGTCCACCAATCCCAGCTGCACACTCACACATCCTGACTGCTTCTCACTGCCCTCTGAGACACGGTGAGGTGGACTTCTTTGTGGGTCGATGGCTTGCAGGACTTGTGTCCGGTTGGAGGAGACCGCGAAGATAAGTTTGACGCTGGGAGGAAGGGGGAAGGGCAAGCTCTCAATGATTTGAGGTCCAAGGTTGTTTTTGATGCGATCAAGGCCATGGAGGATCAGAACTAGAGGCTGTTTGGTAGAAGGCATGAGGGAGAGGAGGGATGAGAGACGTTCTTTAAGCTCAGACAGACAGATGTCAGGTTTTATGGTGCTAAGGCTTTGGTTATAGTCAGACACATGCTCCCTGGTGGTGGGTTCGTGGTGAGGATCTAGATTAGATGTCGGGCTACAATTGTAGTCTCTGAGGTTTGTGATACGGCTAGGATAGTCCAGGTCGCTGAGATTCTGCTCAGGTGAAGATCTGCTGTGATATCTACCGGCGATTTGATGACACAGGCTCGACAACAGGTGCTTTGGGGAAGGGTTGATCGACAGGTTGCAAAAATAAGTGATCACCACTGGATCACAGTCTGGCAGCCAAGACTTTATCTGTGGAGAGAGATAGAAAGACAGAACTATTTGTTGGTTGATTAGTCTCTTTAAATCTCTTGAAGTCATTTTAAGTAGCGCTGCAGCTAACAATTATTGGGATTATCAATTAATCTGATGATTTACTTGATTAATTGATTGATTGTTGGGTCTATAAAATGCCAGGAAATAATGAAAAATGTCCATCACCATTTTGCAGAACCACATGAGATGTATTGAAACATCCAATAATCCAAAACCCAACTAGAGAAATCAGAAAATATTCATATTTGAGAGACTAGAAGCTGAATTGTGACTAGAATTATGCATATTTTGGCTTAAAAATGACTTAAGTGATTATCAAAATAGTTTGAAATGGATTTCCTGTCGCTCAACTATATGATCACAAAAATAGCAGCAGTCCTCTCTTTTCTAAGTGGACTGCTGCTATTTTTTACATAAAAAGAGAAATGGAAAAAAACTTATTCAAGTAAGAGTATTCATCCCACTTAACTGTGAATACGTATTTCTAGCTCTATTATCTGTTTGTAGCATGCATTTTATTGTTTGAATTTCCTCAAAAGGAAATGAAATGTGAACACAACTTCTATTGATATACTGTATAAAAACAACAAGAAAAGGACATGTCAATTTAATAGTTTTAGAGTTCTTCACTTCACTTCAGTCCACTTACCTGTTGAGCACAGTGTGCCAGCAGAACAGTCTTCCCTGTGCACGGGCCTCCTGTCACCATTAGTGGGCGCTGTTGTTCGCTCTGCTCCACATAGGCTCTGACCTGCAACAAATGAAAAGTAATGCTTGTGGTGCAATGTTGTGCCTGAAGTTACTGGCATCAAGTTTCATCAGAGTGTCACAACACAGGGAATGTTGAATGTTACTGATCAGTACCTGCCACACAACAAACTTTGTTTTGAATCGTCCTCAGTTATTAATCCTTCACACTGTCATCTTAACAATAAAACAGAAGTCACTATATCTACACCATAAGCAGTTAAAAAGTAAACATTTTAATGCTGTTTTTTTCCTGTTGAAATCATCCAGAAAAACATCTTCATCCTGACCTCTTCCTCTTCTGGCCGAATGATGTCATAAAATCGGGACAGGACGTCACACAGCTCCTCCTGCTCAGCCTGCTCTCTGGCCAAAGCATCGCAGAGCTGAGAGTCTTCACTGGTCTCCAAGATGTTCACACTGTCAATCAATCCCACCAGGTCGGAGTACACCTGCTGGCACAGAGACTCGGCATAGCCCCGCCTCCTGGCTGTCGTGTAACCATGGCGACGATCACACTCTGTGGCGATGGTATAGACTAGAAGCTGGGAGGAAGTGATGAGACCAGGGAGGAAGTTGTAACAAAGCTCTGAGAGTAATTGTCCATCAGTGGGTGTCGTCCTTTGGTCAAAGGTAGCAGCCTGAAAATACACATGTGAAAAAAAATCAATTTTTTACTCACTTTTTGTGACACTTTTGATACAATCTGCATCGGAAAAATGTATTTCTTATTCAGCTATTTCTATTTCAACATGTATAAAACATGAAATTGATTGGTTTTATGCAAGCAAAGGATATAAAACCTAGATATGTGAGAGATGTTTCAAGTACATCTCGTGTCTTTGCCAGGAACTAATAATAAACATACATAAAAGGGGTAGAGAGCACTCATTTTGCAGCTTTTACATGTTAATGGAGTCATGACTCATGTTATGCTTCTCATATCACAATTCTTGATGTCTTGGATGTTTATAGTTGTTTACAGAGTTGATTTATTAGCAAAAGTTAACTACTAATTTTCATCTGTCTTGCTATGAACATGTGCTTATAGCTCCACTTGCTCTTTCTGTTCAGCTATTAGAAACATTTTTTCCTTCCAAAACTAAGAAAACAAGGAAAAAACAGAATAATTCAGGAATCATTTTCAGGACTTTTTACACATTGCATAAGCGGTCGATGCTTGTCCCGCTTGGGGCATGAAAAATGTGCTTTTGTCAGTGACTCACCCTATAATGCATGAGCCTCATGGATGAGTGACTCTGGGGTGTTTTACGATCCTCAGTCAGATGGTGTACAGTAGTACCAAATAAATAAATGCTCACGAGAGAGTGATGGATGACTCTTACCTCTGACTGTGGCTGAAGTTGTGAGGTCGCCTGTCTCTTCCCTCTCTCTCCTTTTGCGTTGATGACCTTGTGGATGTAAACCAGGCAGCGTCTGATGATGTCATCACCGGGACGACTGTCCAGAGCAAATCGCAGATCTGCGTCGAGGGCTGGAGAGAAGCAGCATTAAATTATACTTCAACACGGAGCACGAGCCCACACACGCACACAGACACATGTATCTCACCTGATCTGTAGTAGCTCTGGGCTCTCTCTGGGGTCATGAGACCGCTGTGGACACACAGACTCACAGTGGTCTGAAACATCTTCCTCAGCTCCTCTTCTTCAGCCTTCATCTTGATCTCCTCCTCCTTAACCTCTGCCTGCTGAACAAACACAGTTTTTAGAAAACAGCACCACAGACTAATAGTTGTGGCAACTAATATTTAGAAAAGAAAAAAACACAATATTTATCCAGGCAAATTATAGAAATACAGAGTTATTTGATAGATATTAAATATTCAGAGTGTTAACTTGTATTTCTAAATTCTATCTCGTAACCTACTTAAAGACCTCTTTCATTCATAAACACTAATCCATCCGTACTATTCATAATTTGTACCCACATTTAATTATCAGCTGTACTTGGACAGACCTACTCCTGTTTGCTTAACAAGAGAATCTTAATCATAATTTAATCTGAATGAAGACAGTAAATACAGAGATCATGTCTTTCCGAGGGTCAGTGTGATCACCTGAGGACAGCAGGCTTGTCTGTGTGGAGGTCTCAGGCAGTAGGAGGGAGGGACGGTGTTCTCGTCCCTCTGGTACACTCTCTCCAGCTCCTGGGTGCTGACTCCCGCCCGCTGGCTCTCCTGCAGCAGCAGCTGGTACTCTGACACCTCCACCTGGGCGGGCAGACTGGCTGTGCCATACTGATGTCCCACCAGAGCCTGCAGCACCGCCATGTGGACACAGAAGGAACAGCAGCATTGGATCCATTGTTTAGTATGCACTTGTATTGGTGTTTATGGATTTATTGAGCTTATATAGCAATATATATATAGCTTTTTCTTTCTTTTTTTTGCATTAGCTGGAAAAGACTGGAATGTGTGCGGCTTTACTTTACTTGATTAATCATTAATCTTATAACCATTAGGTTGAGTTGAGGCTGCGTCAGACAGGTGTTGATTGAGTTTTTGAGAACATTTTTGAAGCTTTAATTGTATTGGTAAGTGTTTCTGTTATTTTGTCCACCATGCACATACAGCACACACAGGAATTTGGGATTTTACTCATGGTTGAAACTGTCTTCTTTTTATTTAATTAGCTAGCAGCTGAAGTGTATACTATACAGTGTTGCTGATAGTCCTTCAGGGCTGCTGGTCCCTCTGTATTACTCAAACTATAATTTAACTGAACATTTTTAAACACTATGGTGCTCCTGTAGAGCCTGAGGCTTGCTGTACTACTGTACACTCTTTATTTACCAGTAGAAACGGTCCCGCAGAGCTCTGTCTGCATTCTTTAATCAGCTGCTGTCTGGTGTTTTCATCTGGCCAACGACTGGGATCACTGGACTCAAACGGGTCTATCACCTGCACACACACACACACACACACACGACATAATGGTTAAAACAGTCTAGAGGAGAGACGACTGATAATCAGTTCATGAAAAGCTCACACTGAGGTGTAATAACAATTGGCCTGGTGGTGGCTCAGTAAACATATGATATTCTTCCATCTTTCTAATTACACATGCTGCTGAAAAGAGACGGGCACAATGCGCACAGACACACTACCCAACGGAGTCGCATTACAGCTGCTCGTCCTCTTTTTTTTTTGTCAACTTTAATTGGGCAAAGTTGAGCAGAATTGACTGCACTTTTACGGGAATGGCCTCAGGGGGACAGTGTTTAAGAATAAAGGACACACATGCTACCAAATGATACTGCTTTTGTATTCCACTGTTGGCAGTGAGCAACGTTACAGGGAGGAGGGCTTGGTGATGCTTAAACAATCAGTCAATTATTCTTCTAATTGGCTGGCTACAGCTTTTCAGAATAGTTTGATTCCATATTTTACTACAAAACTGTTGGTCAGACAAAATATTCACTTTAATTCATGATTTTCCCCTCTGATAGCATCAGCGGTTGCCATTGTATTTAACATTTTATGGACAAAACAATCAAATTAATGTAAACAATATTCAGAAATGAACTGTCATTGAAAAGCTGAAAGTTAAAGATAAAGTTGAGATGATAACAAACATCTACTTTTGGTTCAGACATTTCAGCAGATCATCTGAAGAAGAATAAAGGCACCACCAGGGGACACCTCTCTGTAAACAGAAACAACTTCATGTTTTGTAACTTCGTTCCAGACCAAAGTTTTGCCAAAGATTTAAAATAAAGTAAGTTACAGTGTTTCCTCCTGTGGACCACAGCTGAATGTTCCTCCTGGCTCTAAAAGCCACTGATAGTGTGAGTGGTTATGACATTACAGACATTTAATGTAGCATCAACAGTGCCTGCATCCTGCCTCAGCCAGTTCATGTTTATGGTGTTAAAAGGATAAGGATGTGACACTTTAAGTAGTGCCTTGAAAGAAAAAAGTAGTATCTGATGTGTTTTCTATGCAGGGATCAGTATTTAGCAAAGATAAGTGTGTACTCACCCTGACATCCAGCCCCAGTGAGCGTCTACAGTGCTCTCTCAGTTTGGGGAACACAGTCTCTCTCAGAGCTCTGCGCTCCACCACGCTATCTGTACAGAGCAGAAGCACAAACAAGATGCACCTCTATTCTCACAATAATGCATAAAACATGAACAAACAACACATAAAGTTACTTACAGCATTTGCTTTTTTAAATTTCAGGAAATTCAGCTGATACTTTAGTATCATGAATCATCTACATACCCTCTGGGTTGGAGCACAGATAGAGTTTCACACAGGACGAGCTGCAGGTGGACTTCGAAGGAGACCCGTCCATTTGTTTTCCTCTGGAGTGTGCGCCAAATCACCAGCTATTGTTAAAATAAGGAAAAATAACGGAAGAAAACTTTTGACTTTCAGTGAACCAAATAAATAAAGTTCACAGTTGCTGCTTCTCCTCTGCGCTGTTGTTTCTCTTCTCCTCCCTGCTCCACTCAGGAAATTCTGGTCTTGGGTGTTTATAGTGTGTTAGTATGATCACACCCACTTCTAGGAACGTCTATATAACACACACACACACACACGCATTTAAAAAATACATTCATTTAGACAAATTCTCAATTGTGTAAATACTCAAATATGTAGGACAGGTGTGTAAACACACACAATCAGATGCAAGACACACACCAACAGAAACACACACAACATGAGCACACGCACACAAAGAAAGCAGAATAACACAGAAACAACTTTTCAATATTTTTTTTATTAATTAACATTTGTACACAATAAATACAAACTTTGTTTTTTTGTACAGCCAATAATAATATGCAGAAAGACTTTTGCACCTGTTCTCATTATTGTCACCATGGCAACAGTCTGTGAAGAGAGAGAGAAGGCCAGTTGTTCCACCACACTGCTGATAGCAGCAGCTGTGCAGCTGCTCCAAATTGAAAGGATGAGAAATAAAAGAATTATATAACACATAAAAAACTAAAACAGGCCCATACCAAATAATTCAACACTGTAGCGGACCGAAAGGACTGTTAAAAAGGGGAAATAATCATGTTCAAAGTGGCAACTGGCAACAAAAAGTCATATTTATTTTATTTGATAGAGACTGATTGAGCATTTATGGTGGGAACTTCTGTGGGACACTGCTGTAAGCTATAAACTTCAAAGCTAGTTTGAAAACCGTTATAAATAAGATCTGAGAGAGCTCAAGGAGAGGGCTGTTGCTCAAGTCAATGGCAGTTCCTACAACAGCAGAGGAGCCGAGGTTTGGATCTGAAACTGTAACTAAACCCAGCATACTTAACTTTCTGAGGTGTGGATGCTACACAAAATGGTGTTTCTAAAAGCTGCTGCTGCTGCAAAAAAAAAAAATTCAGTATTTTCTTCTTTTCTCGCATCACCTTTTCTCTATCAGACATAATTCACCTCCACTTTGCAAAGAGGAAACCAATCAATCTGAGTCCTGATGAGGACTTTAGAGGCCTAAAGCTGTGCCCCAACTCCATACCACATACTAATACTATACAGTATGCACTTTATCTCTATACTCCTTACTGTTTTTGCATCGAGTATACAAGAAATAAATATACTTTACAGGAAATGTGCTATGATACTGCAACTTTGGAGCACGGCTGATAATATCCTTAACAAAGAGAAAGCAACACAGATTGAATATCTGATATTTGTTTTCATATTTCTCGAGCTGTCTCACGTCAGGGCACAATTAGTTTTAATTGTTTCCTGCTGTGAGGAGCTCCCGCTTTTCTTATGTGCTGCATTTTGGGACAATATTGCAAATTTAGTATCCATGCTGACATACTGACAATGTGTTCAGTGCGAATGCTCTGCGAAATCAAACCCTGGTTGAAATAAATAAATATGTAGGAAGGAACTGGGACACATCTTTACATCTTCAAACACAGATCAGATCAAAATTCCTCCTTTCTCCTTTAAACAACCGCAGCCAGGCTGATCGCAAAGACCAAAAAAACCCCACATTCTCTCCAAGTCTTCATTCAAAACATCCCTTACTATAATCATGTTTATTTTAGTTTTTGTCTTCATAAGTTAAGTAAAACACCAAATTACATTGTCCACAATTATCTCTCATCTCTTTGGAAGAGTGGAGAATAATAATAATTAAAAAAAATATCAGTCACACTTAAATAAAGAGGATCCACCACAGAATCAGAATGAAAAGAACAACTCTGATTTCTGTATTAAACTGCAGTGATTCACCAGAGTCTTTTCTGTCCATTCTGATGCTATGTTCAGGTACTGCTACTTTCCAGGGAAGGTACAAATAAATAAAAGTGCTACGCTGCCCTTTAGGCAAGGAGTTTTAAAGGCTTGAAGGGTATTTAAGGGGGACGATTTATTTACTTTGAGTAAAAAAAACACAAAAGAATTGTACTTAGCTCCATTTGAATGTCATTTGCTAGTTCTGTCCACTCAGCATGGTGTATTTGTTTTCTCTTCTGTTTTCTCTTTCTACTGCCGTTAATCAGAGTTGAAATGTAAAGACGCGAGGAAAACAAAAGGATGATATCGAATTGGAAAGGTTAAACTTGTTGTTATGGATGTTTTCTCTGCTGTATAAAAAAAAAACAGACTCACATAGCGATGCGATGGAGTTACTTGGCAAGACAACAGAGAAAAATAATACCTGCGGATGTAATGCATGTCAACTAAACAAGGATATATGTTATAGGTGAAGGAAATCAACGTGTGAGGAGATATGATCTGTAGGGATAAAAGCTATACAGTTCATTCTGTGATTAATAAAAACTCCTGACCTCAAATGTGATCAGTGTCTGTATCATCTCAAATAAAACTTTTCTTTGTCACCACATAGTGAATACCAACATTTTCAGTGCCTTTGAAAGCACCACCGGCCCTCCTCCTGAACCGATCAGTGACACACAGAGGGTCACAGAATGAGAGAAGATATAGCGACTGTGTGCGTAATATAATGTAGCTGTATGTGGGTATATGATAGCCATCGGTTCAACTGCCAATGGACAGAACAGACATTAGAGGAAAAGAAGGAGAGAGAGCAAGGAAGGATGGGAAGAGAGGCGGAGAAAAGAGCAGAAGGGAGGATCCAGCCTCCTTTTTTCTCTCTTGTTCTTTCCTCCTCTCCTTCCCTCTCCTCCTTTCATTGCTCCTTCACACTGTATTTACAATGCCCTTTCAGTATAAGATGAGGATAAAACTTCCACTACATATCAGACATGGTATTCCATTCAGCTGAGTAAGTCTATATGAAACGCTGTGCATAACATTCCTATGACAACAGTAATGTACTGTACTAATACACATTGAATACGTATGATGATAAGGACTATATATGGCGAGGGAAGGGCTGGCGAGGGGGGACACTGCGTCCACACACCACCCAGTTTCTCTGTCCATTTACTTAAACCCCAACGGCAATCCAAATCATGACACGTTTGGCAAGTTTTACACTTATTCACTCTCATCAAGCTTACTCTTTATGGAGCCCTGACACTCAAAATATAGTAAAAGGGATCAGATAAGTCAAAAAATACAACTTTACATACATTAAAACTCTTCTATTTATCTTTCATTAGCTCATTTTATTTTTTTCATTTTTTGGTACTGGCATACATTTAATAAATTATCTATTTCCTATTTTCCCGACTTTCTCCATTTTCCTTACCACATGGGACTGTGTGGCTAGCTAGCTTAACTGAAAACACTGGTGGCTAAACACACTGAGCCCTTAGCTGACTTTTGGCATAAATCTACACCAGCTACTGCACCTAATGTTAATCAGCAATTATACTGTACTGAATACTACGGAGACCCTGAGTGGTCACATCATATTTTTTTTCTAGTTCGTGCACTCATTTTACTAAATCGTGTACAGGATTTACTCATTCTGTGTGCTCATTTGGTAAACCGTGTGCATGCACAATATACTCACTGCCCACAGTTTCATAAAACCAGAAGGACAGGAAGGAGCAATTTTATGGGCAGAAATATGTGTCATTAGGAACTTTGTAAATGTAAATCATTTATATTTGAATTTGAATTGCTCAACTTGAATAATTGCATTAAAAAATTGAATTTGAATCACATAATTTGAATTTGTATTGTTTAACTTGAATAACTGCATTGAAAAACTGAATCTGAATAGCATAATTTGAAATTGAATTTATTTATTAGAGTCCCCCTCCACCCGGTTTACCAAATCAGCACACATAATGAGTAAAACCAGTGCACGAACTATAAAAAAAATATGATGTGACCACTCAGGGGCTCCGTAACTCTTGTAACGGAAGTATTTTAGCCAGCAAGCTACTTGTTATGCTACTAAGCTACTTCACAAGACTTCAGAGACATGCCTCAATCTTCATAACATGATCTTCAAGTGCATTTCTCTCCTCTTTCTCGAGGACCACAATGGAAATAAGTCTTGGTCTTTATTGTGTCATCCTTTGTATTTGTGTGTGATTTAATGTCTCTTTTCTCAAAATGTCAAATAAGCTCAATTCAAACGTTCTAGCAAGGTAGCTTTGTTAGCGTTGGCTTGCAGACTAAAATGCTTTAGCTACTGTTAGCAGAGTTTATACAGAGATGCTACAGCAGTATGAAGTACAGAATGTGGATGATTAACGTAACATGCACTGGCTGGTGTAGTTTTATGAAGACGGCTACCTTTAAGTTAGCTGAAAAGGCTGGTGCTCAGTGTGTTTAGTTACATGTGTTTCCAGTTATGCTAGCTAGTCACACAGCTCTCTATTGCTCTAAATACAAGCAATTTTCCTCATTCTTACATGTTATATGCACAAAGAAAATTGAAAATGTGGTGAGGAAAAGGAAATCCATGGGGGAAATAGATACATGATTAAATGTGTTAGTATAAAGCTTTAAATTTCTTTTTATGATCCATTTGAATTTTTCTAACAATATTATGTATTCAGTTACATTTCTGACTTGTCTTACAACACTTCATTACATTTTGTCAGTTCCAGGGCTCCATAACTTTTCTCATGTTTCATTATTATTTGTTTAGGAAGCGAGTGGAAGAAGTGAAATTTCTCAAATGTAGCAGAATGATCTTCCTGTGCAGAGAGATAAACTGCCTTACAATGTTGAAGTAAGCTTAACAAGATCAAAGAAAACTTGCAAAACTCATCATTGACTTTCCCTCACACTCCCCCTCTCTAAACATTCTTCCTCCTCTTCCTCCTCTTCAGTGTGCTCGGGTTTGCTGCCCGATGAGGTGAAGTTTTAAGGCAAGAATGGAAGGACGGGGGAGGGCGGAGAGGGACGTGGGGGCGGCTACTGCTGCACTTCATTAGGAAGCTAATACGGAGATTATTTAATTGGATACTTTATCCCCTCTCTCTGCTCCCCTCCTCAACTTGAGGATGAGAGAAGATGCGGAGAGGCCGGGGGCGTCGGACGTGGTTCAGTTCGGTTTACTTCACATCACTTTAATCAAGCTGACTTCAGTTCAGTTCAGTTCAGTTCAGTTCCCCAGCCTGTAGGATACATGTCTGTCATCTGTTTTTATTTTTTATGTCTCTATAACCGCCTGCCAGCTTGTCTGTCTGTCACACCAGTGTGATCTCCACCTCCTCCGTCTTGTCGCTCTTCTCCTGCTGTCGGCGGGAGTGCTGTTTGGGTGGAGGAGGAGCAGCTCGCACCTGCAAGAGAACATAATAAATGTAAATTCAAGAAAAAAGGCAAAAAAAGTGAGGAAAACTACTGGCAAGGCAATAACAGAGATGCCCCACTTTTCCTCATTTGACAAACAGCATAATGTTCATTTCCTGCCGTGGGACACAAACCTTTTATCTCCAAAAGTAAAGAATATTTATTCTCTACTTTTAGAGCCTTTTTTAAATAAACACTATTACATAAGAAAAATACACAATGAAGAAGCTGGAACTAGGGACTGTTTTCGCTTGAAAACCGCCTTAAAACAATTAATGGGTTATCAAAATAGTTACCTATTGATTCATCAACTAATCATTCCTAGTGTTACGCATACAATTTTTCTGTAATCCACTTTATAAACTTGACAAAACACAGCTCTGAGAACAACTCAGTTTGTTACACTGAAATACCTAAAAATATCAAATACAACACACAATAACCACGATGTCCTTTAACCTCTCAAAAATGTTTCCCTAATAGTGAAAAATCTTCCCCTGATCCAAAGTCTTGATCCGGCCTTGTGGCAGGGTGACACAATACGACACAAAATAATGGCCCAGATAACCCAGCAGGAAACAAGTCTGTCGTACATTTCACCAAATATATTGTAATAACAAAGGCAAAATGTGTAAAAGTCACAAATCAACAACTGCTTATCTATTTACCTTCTTATCTTAGACAAATTTAACAAGTCTAAAATCTAGTCTGTCAGACAACTTTGGCTCTAATTTCAGTGGTGACGATTTTGCTTTGTGAATCTGAAATCATGTATTGAAAGAAACATTGTTGGACATCACTAAATATTGACAAACCATAAACATCTTATACAGAAAAAACACACTTCTTGAGTAACTATTAGGCTATACTAACAGGTCGTAGTTTGCCCGGTCCTCCTTCAGGGGTGAATCGCAGCGGCTGAGGAAATCCTGGAGACACTGGACTCCTGCCAGAGCTTTGATCTACAGAGAGAGGGAGAGGGAGGGGGAGATTTCTATATACTCACAGTAAAAAGCCACAACGACCTCTTCTCAATTAAGTCAATTACACACAACTTTTTTTCTGTGTGTGTGTGCGTGTCTTACTGTGGGTGGATAGCGGTCCCTTGTGTGACGAGGCAGGTGGTGGAGGCTTGTGTTCGCCATTGAGTGCAGCAGAGGGTGAACGTGGGAGAGGAGGCGGGGTGGAGGTCTCGGGGCTGGTGAAAGGGCTGATGGGAGGTTGGTCATACAGCGGAAGAGGTGGTAGAGAAGATGGCAACTTCAAAGACGGAGAAATCTAGAGAATGGGACAGAGATAGAGAAATACATCACTGATCTGTGATCCTGGAATAATAACCTCCATGCCCCATCATCTAACTAAAGTCAACTCCATTAAGTCACAGCTAAACAGTTTGGAAATATAAACATATTAAAGAAACCCTTCTTTCACCTACAGACTCATCTTGATCTAAGGAACTCAAGAAAAATAAGAAAAGAAGTGAAATGTTAGGAGAAAAGAAATGAGTAACAGGCCAAAATGTCCTATTGAACCTTAGCCTGATGGCGGTGCTAACGGGTGCTACGTCTGACCCCTCTATCAGTGTGTCATGTTGCATAAAAACTGAACAAACTGGTTAAAAACTGGGTACCAGAGCTGAGGGGAATTGCAGAGTCCCTTTCACATTATAGTCATTTCATCCATTGTCAATGTAAAAATATTGATTCAAGCAGTTTTAGGATTTGGGTCTATAGTGGAACACTAGGAATACTGTAGGGAGTACTTTACAGAAATATTGCTGGTTTACTAGTTTGAAGTCCCACTACGTACAACTTGACTGTTTCCATGGCAGCAAAAAGGCGGATTTTTTTTACCAATCTTCCCCAAATGTGACTTAAAAGACGTTAAGCTTGTTGTGGTGAGTGTTATGTCTACAGGCTTTTAGGAAGGGAGAGGCCATATCCTTCCTGTTGCTGAACCTCTAATAGAGCAGCGCTCTGTGCCACAGATAAGACCTCTTTCTGTGATTGCAGCGCAGGGTTTTTATCAGAGCGCTGCAGGAACACAGCAGTTCTGATCCACTGTTTGTGAACTCTGCCCCGCTGATAGATCTACTGCACAACAGCCAGGAAGGGAGGGGAGAGGGGGGGAAAGTGGCACAGTAGATTACACACTATCCTTGGTATTTCTGCCCTGAGGAAAAACTGATAAGATTTCCAGCTCCTCGAGAGTGACGCGCTTACTTAAGTGGGGGTCTCCATTTTAAATCTGCTATTCTGTGGTTTCCCACAAAGTTAAATGTGATTGCTTGTGTCACCTTCCCCTAACTTGATATTTGTGTTATCTGTGAGACTTATCCCTGTGTCTGCAAGCATCAACATACCTGTATGTCACCCGCCCCTCCTCCGCTGGTCTCCCCATTCTCAGTGAAATCTTCTACCAGCACGGAGGGGAAGACGCCCACCCGTCCGTTGAGCTCCCCCTCCCAGAAGCCGTCGTCTGTCTGAGTGTCGCGGCTCAACAGGCGGATCACTGCACCCTCGGAAAAGGAGAGTTCCTCGTCCGCCTGGCCCTCGTAATCATAAAGTGCGCGGACGTACATCACTGCAGAGAGAAAGGAGGACAAAGAGAGAGAGCATTAAGTGACACGCAGAAGGAATAATTATTCTTGGGGAAATGTAGTTCCTTAGTTTGCCTGGTCCTCATTGTCATAAAGAGAATAGTGCACACTGCTGGAGAACCGGAGGTACAGAAGAGACAGAAAGACGTAACAGTAATAATAATTAGGTGCTAGAATTTCCCCATGTGCCTGGTCCTAGTGTTCAGGTAGAGGAGACACGTAGCATGAGAGAGAGGGCTGGAGAAAGAGAGAGTAGAAGAAGAAAGAGGGTTGCAAAGAAGGCAGGAAGAAAGAATAAATAATGAAAATGACTGACTGACTGACAGCAAAGGTGACAAGATGACAATCTAGTGTTGCTTTCATGAGTTTGTTTCAACTTCTGCACAGTGTTTTACTTGTCAGGTACCATGAAAGCAGAGAAAGAGTGGCTAATTATGAACCTTATTTTACACATTACATTATGCATCTTGATATCAAACATTATGGATTTCACTTTTGGAACTGATGAACTCATCTGTATGTTATCTGCATGTAGATCGTCAACACCCAAAGTGTGTGTGGATACAACCAATAGTGTTGCAGAAATGAAAGAGAGCGCACAAAGACAGTTAAAGGTGTAGTCGGCAATTCAATGCCAATACACTTTTTGTCACATTGAGCAAATGTCTCCTCACGGCCCGCTAGCTGTCCGTTTTGTGTGCGCTGAACAGAAATCTGGTGTTCATACACAGCCCTGGCTCAGTAAATGGGAAACAAACAGTCCGACCGAGCCACACAACTCGTGCACAGGACAACACTAATGCTGTGTGTTACTCACGCGTTTGACCGTGGGATCATTTGTGCTTATTGTGAATATTCGCCTCTCCATCTGTCTCCAGTGAGTGGCAGTTTCACTGTATCTAGCAAGCCACACGTCAGCTGAATTAATCTGGCTCACTACAGCGGTATGATCTCAAAGTAAACAGATTTTGCTGTGATTTAATTGCAATAAACGGATCAAAAGGATGCTGAAATAACTACATCATGATGCCGATTTGTAAAAAGTCTGAATTCATGCTTTGTCAGGTCTGTCCGCAAGACCACAACTTTTAAAATGCTTGTTTTCTGAATGGAGTTCAGATCGATCAGGGCTCTCCAGAATCGTAGACTCCACCTTTAATTTTTGTGATAAAGCGTTTTATCAGACTGTTGTGCAGTTTCAACCACTGGTGTTTTGTTCTCCTTTTGACCAATTATATACAACTGCCTTGCTCTTGTTTCTGTTTCTTTTACCTCGTTTTACCCAGCAAGGTAGACGACCTGCACTTGCTTATTCAAATAACACCCTGCTTCGCAAAACGAGTGTTGTTTACAGCTGAGTTCTGAGCGGTGGAGCAGTAAAGAGAGAAATGCCTTAATCAGTGGCACATAATAACCTCATTACAGGAAGGAAAAATCTAATTTACACTGGTACAACTGGAACTTGCTTGTTTTACTCAAACTCCTGGCATGCAGTTTAATCATTTCAAAGAATAATTTACCACTTGCTTGGTTTACAGCGTACTTACTGTTTGTGTCTCCATTGATGCAGTTGGAGTGCAGCTCCGGCTCGGTGGAATTGGACGAGGTGTGTGATCGAGCGTCGAGTGTGGCCAGAGACTGGAGCATGCTCAGCAGACTGTTGGAGGTCGGGAACTGCAGGTATTTCTCTGGGACATAACCCACATGACCTGTCTTATTGCGAGCCTGGAAAACACACACACACACACACACACACACAAACAATGAAGTGCATTCACAAAGGCAGCATGAAAACATACCACGCACAGAGCTCATGAGATAATGCTTCCGTTGTTGTAACTGTAAACATAGTGCACATCTGTGTGTGTATTTCTGCACCTTGACCCAGTCCTCCATGTCTCCATCCTCAATGACCTCCAACATCTCCTGTTCATCAATAGTTAACTCATCCGGCTGAGAGGCCTGCGGGAGAGACACAACAACAGTGTTAAAAATAGAGAAAGAGGGAGTGAGAATGAGATAGAAAAAGGGAATCATATGTAGCCATGACAGTTAGATTGTTCTGATTTATTCTTTCTGTAGACAAGACATTCATCTAGTATAGTAAAAACACTCTATACTAGACTAAGCCCATCATTAATACTTTCTTTTTTTTAAAATGCTAAAAAAGTGCTAAAAAAGTTGTGATTATTAATGGCAGATACATCAGCATTTCACACTTCCTATAAATGCAATGCTGACATTCAACTAGCAGGGTTCCTACACCTTTTCCAAAGTCAAATTCAAGCATTTTTCAAGCATTTTCAAGATTTTCCAGCACCTTACGGCTGTGTTAAATTAGGCTCTCTCCGACTTATATTATTTCTTTATCTAAAAAGTGAACTATTCAGTCAGATAGTGATTTATTATATTAATGCAATTAGAATTTCAAGCAGTTTGAAGCACTTTATTCAAAGTCAAAGTACTTTTCAAATCTTGAAAACACCACATTAAAATTCAAGCATTTTCAAGGATTTCCAGCACCTGTACAAACCCTGATACTAGTCTCAGTGCGTACACGGATGCATGTGATTGTGTGTGATACTGTGCGTTGTTGTTGAGCAGGTACAGACATTTGATACGTGTACGTGTGTGAGCGTGTAACTGCAGACGATAACTCTGCGTGTGTGTTGGTTTATACCTTGTACGAGTACAGGACTTTGCAGGTTAGCGGGTAGTTTCGGAGGGTTCCTGAAGGACTGGAGCTGCTGTCGTCAAAAACCTCCATATTTTCTTCGCACTCCTCTCCGTCCTCACGCTCCAAGTCCACTGTGCCCTTTAACACACACAAACACAACCAGATAAAGTCGAAACCTCTGATAACTACAAGGACAAATAAAGAAAAACTCCATTCACCTCTAAAACCTCCAGAGTGAAAAAAAAAAACACTCATACCCCAGATCAAATAAACAAAAAGTTGTCCAAATACAAAAAAGTCAATATATATGAAGTCAATCCCATACTGAATTTATGAACATGACTCAAAAAACACCACCTCCTGTGCATATGTTCACCAGTTGCAGGGTCTGTCCATTAAACAAAGACAGACTTTCACTTGTTGCATTTTTTCCCCTCTTCCTGTGTGTTTGCTCTCTCTCTGCGCTAGTGTCACGGTTTAATCTATAGCAATGCTTACCTTTTCTCCCTGCCTGAGTTCCTCTGTCCTGCTCAGTGAGGGTACTATAGCTTTTAGAGACAGGTGCAGAGGGACTAATGTTTCATATGATCCAGCCCCTCCCTCTTTTGTTCCATGAGAATTTCACTGGCTTATATGAAGGTCATGTGATCTAGCTGGTAGAAAGATCCATCACACACAGCAAGCTGAGCTGGCCATAACAATAGTGTGTGTGTGTGTGTGTGTGTGTGTGTGTGTGTGTGTTTATCCATTCCTAAGTCATTGTGTTTAGTCATCAGATTTCTGTTGACACAGTAAACTCTATACCACTGCAGAACAAAACAGATGTGTGTTTTGTAAATGAGTTGATATCCCAAGTTGGTCTCCTATATGTAAGAATCTATTCTCTAGGGAAATCATAACCTTCAGGTGTGGTCCTAAGGCGTTCCTTAATAAAAAATTAACACACTCTCTCCAATGGGAATGGTTACCAAAGACAACTGAACAACATACACTGCATGCTTTTATGTTTCTTGCTTTTCTTGAAAAACCTTTACTAAGTTTTTGCTTTACAGACATAAATGTAATATGTAATGTACACAGCTGTGCGTTAAGTTAAATACTAACATCAGCATGTTAACATGCTCACAGTGACAATGCTAACTTTCTGATGTTTAGCAGCTGTAATGTTTATCATGTGCGCCATCTTAGTTTGGCGTGTTAGCATGCTAATTACGTTTGCTAATTAGCGCTTAACATAAAGTACAGCTGAGGCTGATGGGAAAGTCATCAGTTTTGCAGGTATTATAGTAAGCATTGGTATTATAATTCATCCTGAACATGGATGTTTGTACCACATTTCCTGGCAGTTTATTCTATATGTTCTGGAGAAATTTTCCTGAAAACCAAGTCAACCTCATGGTGGCACTAAAGGAAAAGTCAGGGGATCACCAAAGTCAGTAGGATTCAACCTCTGGGGAGCATGAATATCTGTACAAAAGTCTATTTAATAATTGTTGAGATATTTACTGACGGGTGTAGAGTCGCACAAGGGTTATTTTCACATCTATAGTATGGGATTGTTAACAGGAAGTAGTGTACATGCTGTGTACACTACTGTTTTTGTTCCATTTTTTTAGGTAATATATAATGTGCAAGTTACACACTCAAATAAGGATGGTAACTGTTGTAGCCACAAAGTGTTAATTAATTCCTCTAGACGTAACAAATCATTTCCCAGTACTACCTGTGCAGTGACAGCACTTGTATTGTAAATAGGGAGTGATTTAGGTCACAGCCATGAAATAGGTAACAGGGCGGAGAGATAGACTCAGTGTGATGGAGAACAAGTTGATGTTCGCCTCCATATTTTGAGGTTTGGTGGCAAGGCCATATTTTTGTTGGCTGCATGTCTGTTGTGCTACGTCACTCTTATCCACTTTACTGCACTGACTTAAAGGCACACTGCACCGCCTCAGGGCCAATTCCATTTCATCCCTGAAGTTAAATGACCAGCGTGTACTGCAGTAATAACCCAATAAAATATCACCAAAAATACGTCTCGGTGTGTGTACCAACGGTGCAGACCAATGGCCGGTTTTATTGGTCCTGGAGGTAATAACTGTGAAAGTGATATTGTAATGAAGGCAGTGGCTGCCTGAGGGACTTGAGGGTTCATGGCTTACAGTATTTCATAGTCGAAATAATAAAGTTGAGTGAAATGAAAAAAAGGGCCGAGGGAAGTGCCCGCTCCCGCTCTCATTGTTTTTCTGAGCCCTCCTCTGCAGATTAGTATTCACAATCCATCCATCCTTTCTTCTCTCTCTGACCATCAGTCACTTGTCGACCTCTCCCTAATCAGCAAACTGCTGTTAACAATCCCTCCTACTGTTTTCATCTCCTTCTTCATCTCTCTCTTCATTTCCTTTGTTGCACCTCGTTATTATAATCCCTCTTTCTTTGCTGCTGTCAGTCTCTTAAGGCTCCAGCACACTCCAAATAAAATCAAAGGCTGTTGAACTGCTGTCAAATGCCTGAATACTCAATGTGCCTCCTGGTCTGTTCTTTTAATGACACCCACACCAGATGGGGGAGTTTTCAGCAAGTCTAGCCTCAACCTGATTTATCTTATAAATAAGGGAAGAGAAAGTTGAAAGAAAACCCCAGCCCAGAGCACACATGATATTACCAACTACTTGCAGGTAATTGAGTATTTGGAAATGTAAATGTGTCAGACGTTAGAAAGGTTGGATCAAATCTAAATGCAGTTCTTTGTTTTGGTCACCATTTTGTCTGTGCAAACATGCCAATTCTAATATTTGTTGCAGTGTACTGTGGCTTACAGTATGTTCTTTGCAGTTTTTCACAATCCCCCTGTCTCTCTCACCTCTGCATCCAATTTTACTTCAACATTATCACTCTGACGCCACTCCCTCCTCACCTCTACCCCTCACCCTCTCTTCCACATCACACCACCTCTTCTTTTTCTCAGCTGACTCTCTCTCCCTCCTCTCTCCCTCTTTGGTAATTGTCTCTCGAACACTCTCCTCTTTCACTGCACAACTCCTTCTATCATCCCTCTCCATTTGTCCCTTCCTATATTGCAAGCTCCCTCATTCTCCAGACTTTCCCTCCCTTTCTCACACTCAGTATCTCTCTCTCTTTCTCTCCGATGTCAGCTGTGAGCTGCAATATCATGTGAGCAGAGTGTCAAGTGCTTCCATTGGAGCAGACCAACTATGTTTAGTCCTGTTGTCAGACACACACACACACACACACACAGACACACACACAGACACACACAGACACACACACAGACACACGTCTCCCCACAAAGTCCCGTGTGGGATTACACTCCTAGTCATGGACGTACGCTCTCCTCCCCATATACCCAATGGAGAGACAGAAACACACGCACAAATGCACAAACATAAACGCACATAAATATCCATAACTCATGTACACATCCAGTCACACACACACACACACACACACACACAAGGACACAACATGTAAAGCTGCATTATTGATTGATATTGGTTAAGTTTGTTATGTGAGTTTTATCAAATCTAATTTTAAGAAAAATATCAACTAAACTCGTTACTAAAAGCAGTTTAAGAACATATTTATCATGTGACCCCCCCCCCTCACTTTCTTGCCGAGAGTTAAGTGAGAAGATTGACAACACTCTCATGTCTGTACGGTAAATATGAAGCTACCAGCAGCAGCTGCTTAGCTTAGCTTAGCATAGCATAAAGACTGGAAACAGGGGGAAACAGCTAGCCTGGCTCTTCCCAAAGGCAGGTTTTTTTTACTTTTGTACAGAGCAAGGCTAGATGTTTCCCCCTGTTTCCAGTCTTTGTGCTAAGCTAAGCTAACCGGCTCTCAGCTCTAGCTACATATTTAGCGTACAGACATGAGACTGGTATCAACCTTCTCATCTGACTCCCACCAGGAAAGCAAATAATGGTATTTCCCAAAATGTCGAACTATTTGTTTTTGGTGGAATGGCGTATTGGGTAGGAAAAATAACCATCTACTACTGCCAGTAATGAGGGAAGGGGGATGTGGAACTGCCTGGAGTCCGCCTCCTCCCCCCTGACATGCATTCACAGTATGTACACACACTCATAAACACTATGAGGTGATAAAAAAAGGTCCCTTCAGGCTTCAGATGTGTACTCAGTCTATCTTGCCATTAAAGCTAAGGGTCATGAAATAAAAACTGCGAATTGTGCGAGGACTACATCAGTATTCCAGTTGGGAAGTGGGGCGTTTTAAGAGGCTGTAACTGGCGTGACAGATGATTAGGCAGCAGGGCTGAGGTCAATTATCTTGCAATTTACATCATTCAGGAAGGGATCTGTCAGGAGAACTGTTCGAGCTGGGTGGTTTTCACTTATAATGAAGTCATGAAGAATGAAAAGTCTATGATTATGAGTCAGAGCTTTAGAGTTTCAAATTTTTGAGTGTTTGTGTTATGCAAGAAGAAAAACTGTTGGGAAGACAGATGAGCCAAAAGTAGATATATGACTAACATACAGTGACACAATTCAGGTCTGGTGGTTTACATTTGAGGTGGGTAAAAGAGGCCACCTCGCGTTCAACACAAATTAGCTACGACTTATGGTGTGTGGTGAAAAGGTACTCTTCTACTTCTAGTTTGCAGGTGTGAGATTTGCACTTTCCAGCCAAGTCAAAAACTGCTGCAACTTTGAAAATCTTCTAATTTATGCATGTACTGTACGCATTTATGTATTAGCATAGTTGTAGTCACATTAGGGTTTTTTTATTTACAGTCTTGTTTTTCATTAATTGCTCCAATGTTTCCCAATTTCATTAATAAACGTTCTGTTTTAGTGAAAACAGGACGAGATCTGCTGGCTTGGCAAGAAAGCAGCAACGCACGCACAGTGAGGGGAGGTGTCTCACCGACAGTGAGGGATCGTGGGAAGTGTAGCTGGCCCAACGTTCATTCTCCAGCTCCTCCATCACCTACAGCATGCACAGAGAGAGTAGGGGGGAGGGGCGTTTATACGCATATTGCAAACAGGCACACAGGCACACAGGCACACACAGGCACACACAGGCACACACACACACACACACATACGGCACTACACCAACTGGAATTCATGCATGAAATGATCTAAATATACACATACACTCCAAGGGTTGCACTCATAAACATGTATCACACACAGTCACGCACAGAAGGAGAGGCTCACACACACACACACACACACACACACACACACACACACACACACACACACAGTATAGGTAGACATCTCCTCCAACACTCACAGATAAAACTCACCTGGTTCATGGCGCTCTTCAGCCAGGTATCCACAGCAACCCCCACTTGCCGCAGAAGATCCAACCGAGCCTCAGCTTTTAACTTTATTGTCTTAGGAGAGAGAAGTTAAGAATGTTAAGAACATCAAATATATAACACAGTTTTTCTTGCATAAGTCTTAAAAAGAACATCACGTTTTTTATTTTTCAACTTGTGTCCCACTTTATATAAAACAGGAACCTGTTTAAAACCTGTCTGACTGCCCTAATCATGGACACAGAAGTAAACCTGTGTAACACAGAATTACTGTGTGCCCATATCAAATAAAATGTCATCATGCCTGAGAGGAATGATGGACACAACTATGAAAATATGAGGTTGTATTTAGGTTTAAATCAGAGGTGAAAGCCTAAAATGTCTCACTGTGGGTCAAGAGTATCAGCAGGCCCCTTACACCACACAGATGAATGCTTGTATTGTTAGCCGCCGTATCACTATGACTACAACGGTTGCAGTCAATTTGGTCTCCAGGTTGCAAAAGTTTCAGCCTTCCTGCTTCAGATTTTAGTGGCAAACTTTTTCCCAGTGACGGAAGACGAGCCCCTTATACCAGACTGATGAAATGACACAATAAATATTTTTCAGTCGTGATGCTGAAACAAAACAAATACAAGGCAATAACAACATAATTAGCTATTAGCAAACATCACTATATACAGTAAGCACCCAGATGGGAGCCATTTCTCATATATAATGGGTTTTTGAACTGATGCAGGGAGAAGGGCCTCGAGTGAACCTGTATGCCACCGCAAACATTACGATAAAAAACTGTCTTAGTCATGATACACCTCTTCAAATGCACGGAGTATTATTTTGGAAACTACTCAAGCTGAAGCTCGTTGCCATCTTTTGATCTTTCAGCTGTAATAGATCACATGCAGCACAGTCCAGTGACAGAGTGAGGATGTGAACTGGATTTGCACCCGGAAATGTCTCTTAAATGGCAAATTGTCAAAACTTTCTTTTAATGAGCTGTGAACACTGGACATGTGCTGTGTTCTTTCCTAATGAGACAATATGATCAGGCTATAACGGCCAGTAGGGAAACCCCTGAGATTTACATTCAATCTGTCTCGCCTCCTCAACTCTCTTTCATCTCTAATCCTTTCTCTTTTTTTCCTGCTGTCTCTCACCGTTTTCATCAATTTCCTCTTTCATTATCATTTCTTTCCTTTCTCACCGATGCTGACAGAGCAGATTGATAGCTGATAGCTCCCCCCCATAGAGAGTCAGACAGACAGACACACACTGTCAAGACAGAGTTCCCGATCAATAAAGACCTGAGCCCCTTAAGTGCCTCCATTTGTTTTTCCCTTTTCGTTAGCAGCACCCAACAAATGCTAAAGGGAAGCACCAGCCTGGGCTGCTGCTGCTGCTGTTGGACCATAAACATACCGGACTAAAGAGGAGAAAAGTTAAAACAATGGTCAATAAGGATTCAGCCATCTGTGCAGCAGTACTCTCTTTAGTTAAAGTCAATAGAATAAGCAGCCAGTGGTGTGAGTACAGATCACTGGTGGAACCTCAGACAGACTGTCCGGCTGGGCAGCTCTAATCAATAAAACAGACAGAAAAGTAGACAGAAAAACAGGTGGAGAGATACTGCAGGAAGAAAACCCCTCTTTTTTACAAACAAACGTAAAGCAGAAGTTGGTAACCTGTATAAAAATAACTTTTTGTCATATTTGCTAAAACCATCACTATGTCCTGACAGCAGTACATGAGACAGATAATCTGAAAAAAATCAGGCTCCTCTGGCTCCACCTGCTGCCTTTAAGGCCATTTGCAAGAATCCACCGCGCCCGAATCAAAACAACCAATCAGAGGAGGAAGAGCATCTGACGGAGTGCCAATCACTGCTCCTGCACACGCCGCAAGCAGCTCCCCTCCCCGCGCATGCGCTAACTCCGTATCTTCAGTGAGCGGACGCAATGGTGGACAAACAACCACCGAACAATCAAGCAGTGAGAAAACTGCCCATCCCTCCTTTGCCAACAACAGTTTACACAACAAAACAAGTAAACAGAAGAAGACCAATGAAGAAAAGCAAGCTAAAAAGAAAGAATTAGACTGAGCAACTCTGATTTGTCACAAGATGACAACAGCTGAACTTGTTTAGAAAAGCAATGACATGCATGTGAGATCCATTTGAAACAACAAACTAAAAGAATATAAGAAGCTGCATACTGTGTGAGGTATTACAATGCCAAGCAGGGAGAAGCACAGTGGGATCAAATTGGATAATTACGACCAATACGTATAGTAACTGTTTGTTTCACAATACAGTTCCTACTGTTTATTCAAAATAATCCTGCTAAACAAAAAGAAGTGCAGTCAGCTCAAGGAACTGATTGCTCTTCGTTTTAATAACCAAAAATATGCTACATATTTCCCAAAGGTATTAATATGCCAATGCAGATAAAACTGTGTCTAGAATACGAGTAGATACGTCCAATCAATTTTCCAATCCTTATTAGTTTTGTTTGCTTGTGCTGGAAAGTGTCTGGGAGCACAATCTTGTCTCTGCCTTGATGCATCTTCTGTCTGAAGGGTTTTGATGCCACGTGTTAATGAGGCCAGATTGTCTGGTGGAGCCAGTTTTGAGAACAGCCTTCAACAGCTCATTAGTATGGAGACAGCCTCTTGCCTCTACTGTTCCCACTCTCTCATCCCCTAAGAACTCCTTAGAAAGAGGAAAACAGCAGAGAGGAGCCCAATAATCATCTAATACCACTGTGGGGAATTTCAGATGCTGTATTTGAAAGCATGCTACAAGAGAGGAGAGATAAAAATGTGTGTAAAATATGTATATACGTGTAGGAAAGACAGTGCAGACGCCATGTGCTTCAAATATCACACTCTCTGAGACTAAAATCACCTAGTTAGCAGATGTTAGAACTTATACTGATTTCAGAGAGTGAGAATAAAACTGCTTTTTAGTCTCATAGATTTTACTTCTATTTTTTCCCTTAAGAAAGTATCATGTGTATCACGTCATCCTAATGCCTTTTTTTTCTCCTCTTCATCTCTGAAGCATGTTGCTCTATTAATAAAGAAAGCTCCAGCAGAGCACAAAGGGCTAAGCCTGAGGCACACTGTCATTATATATAATTTATATAAGAATTTCTAATACGTTTAATTTTATGTTATGAAAATTTTCACTTGACTTTTACCAGAGCACATATCCCTTAATCATGCTGGTAAATTCTGTTACAGTTATAACAATTCAAGTAATTTCAGAGCAAGACATGCACAGTCTTGTGTTTCAGTATCCAGAGTCTTTTATCAAGCACTGAGGCAGAGGCCATAAAATCAGACCAGCATTTGTCGAGAGCCCAGAATACATAACTCTACTCTTTCTTTCAATGTTTATTGATTCCATTCAAACAGAGGCGAGAAAAAGAGGACCCTTCTAAAGATTGAGGTGCGCACTGTTCAGCGCTGCAGAATAGATTCAAAGGCATAAAACATTTCACACGGTTTTATTTCTTTTAGTTTTGTTACTCCTTCCCCTTAATCTGTGACAACAAAGCAACACATTTAGTGCCACAGGTTGAGACATTTGAACTTTAGGTTTGATATTTTGATAAAGTCGTCTGTGGCCATATTACAAGAAATGAAATTCCACCTTCCACTCTTTCCCCATAACTACTATTGTGTCTAGCTATGTCCATAAAGCCAACAGTCCCCCTCCCTTTTTAACATATTCTTAGAATAACCATAAACCCAGGATAAACAGTTTGTATGGCTAATAAATAGGTACTGCAAGTACTTGAAAGTTATATGATTCAAGGCATTGATATTTATGCTTCCTGCATTGTGTTTTCCATAAAATATTGAGATGGAAAATTGCGGGATAAGACAGGAAACCTGCTGACATTACTCTTACTCCAGTAAACCTATCTCAAATAAACCTAAAACTTGCATTTTTTCCACAGATTCTGTGACAAGCGGTAAATGATGCTGACATTTTCAGCCCAGACAGGGTATCGACTCCAAACATTGATTTTGAAACCCGGTTGGCCGTCAAAGCGTTTAAGATGTTGTCACAAGCAAATTAGGCAATTTATGAAAAATCAGTAAATGAGGACAAGTAGCGAGGCCAATTACGCTATCAATCTTTCTTACTGGCTGGTAGCAGCCTTCTGCTGCTTAAGCTTGCATTTCAGACACACTTCTTCTGAAACGCCAATGAGTTTTTAGCTGATGATGATGCTGAAGATGATACCAAAGTAAAAGCTGGATAATTACCCAGCAAAATATAACAACCATGCATTTCTCCACTGACTGCAGATGCCTCAGAAATATATTTTAATCCTCAAATCAAAGGCCTAGTTTCCTTTTCTTGCTAACAAGGTGTTGAAGAGGCTACTGCAAGATACTTGATGGGATGAAGATGGGACTTCATGTACAAGGAAAGAATGACGTAATCACTATCAAGATAATGCTGTAATCAAACCAGGATAATGTCTTTTGTGCTGCTTTCACTCCCTTTATAATTCTGCGATAAGAGCTCTGTGATGAAGCCATTTGTACCAAATGAGCTCATAAAATATTCATCGTCTTACTCAAGGTAATGCTGGCCTAGGAGAGCAAAGAATAGCAGACAGACAGTGTGAGTGAGAGAGCCTGAAACAGAGAGGGAGAGAGAGAGGGTGGGGTAGGAAAAAGGTGGCGCGGTCACATGTTTGCACTATGCGATGAAAAGACTCCCTAATGATTTAGTAGAAAGTGAGATCACACAAGCGACGTGTAGTGTTGATAAAATATTCTTGCAGTGTAAGGTAGACTGAAATAACAGCATGTCTATCAATGAAGGCAGTGAAATTACCTAAAATATGCTCAGCCAATAATTTGCAAAAACACCATAGGGGATGAAAATATAGTGAAATAGTGATCACACAGAGGGTAACATCAGAAGTGAAATGTTTTTTGACCAACCAGACAGCAGAGGGTGCCAGATATGTGTAAAGCCTGATAAGAAAGGTAACGTGGAGGCAAAGAGGCAGTGTTAGGGAGAGAATGAGCTCAGCAAAGTGAGGGAAGAACATAGATAGAAAGTTAAAAGAGCGCCGATATAGAGACTTTTCAGAGAGAACAGGGGTGGAATCGAGTTGAGAAGGATGAGAGATGATGCAGCGATCTCATTCAGTGTGCGGCAGGTCGAATCTGTGAGAATCAATACATAAATGATAGATATCTCGGCAAGTGGAAAGGCTAAGAAGTGTACTGTAGAAGGGAAAAGAGAGAGTGTGAACACAAAATGAGGCAGATGAGGAGGGAGAGACAGAGGAGTTGACAAAAGAGCTAAAAGAGTAAGAAATCGAAGAAAAAATGGAAATAATAGTATTATATCTGATAGTTTAGATATTATAACTCATACTTTTATAGCTGTGCTGCTATCTCACCTGTGTACTGTATTGAGACAGACACAAACAAGCATGTTTAAACCTTTACAACTGAACAGAATGCGGCAAAACCATGTACAGCAGGGGATTATTGGGCTTTGTGGGTAAGAACGGTCGAATAACTTAAATGATTTGACATCTCCTGCGATGTGAAAGGTGTATTGATCAATCCTTGGCCATGTTTGTTAATTGCACCCTGCTACATCAGCCGAGCAGATGAGCCGACTGAATGCCAACTGCCGTTGTTTGCGTGTGAAATATTTACCAAATAATTAGTCACTCAGCTCAAACACTGGGTAGAGGAAATATGGGACGGGGCTGTCTTTTATGTTGTATAGCTTTTACTACTACAGCTGATTTTACAGCGCGTATTTTAGGGAAAAAAACATTTGCCATTCACTACAAAGGTATACTGGCCACTCCACACTAACTACTCACATAAATATACTGTATAAATTCAAGTTTGTTTACTGAAGGTTTGTTGGAGAAGAATCATTCATCTTTTTCATTTTAGAAGAGAGGCTGGAGTCGAGCCTAGGCAGGGAGAACATCCAAACTTCACACAGAAAGGGTCGAGTTTAAATGCAGACACTGAGGCAACAGCGCTGAGGGAACATATCCTATTATTTATACTCTGGTAAATAGCTTTGTGATCAAAAACAAATGTTGACTGACCTCAGCTTTGCGCATGTTTTCTTTGGTGTCTTCTATCTTCATCTCCAGATCTAGTCTGCCCTGCTCTGTGGGGGGCAAGCCATGGCTCTCACACTCCTCCAGACACTGAAAACAAAACACACAAACACAAAACTTCATTAGAAAATAGTGTGTGTTTTAAAATGAACTTGATTCATATACACATATTGTACACATGTGACAAATGTGAGCGCGCGTGTGTGTGTGTGTGTTTGTCCATCTTACTCTCTTGTAATGTATGATATTCTTGTGTTCTCTGGCCACTCTGGTCGCCCATTTCCTGGCCTCCTTGTTCAGACTGTGCTCCTCCGTCGTCCCCGTCTCCGACTCCAGCTGACGACTCTAATATAGACAAACACGCACATACATACGTACCAGACAGGCATGGGTAAACGCACGCATGTACCCAGCACCACGCACACACACACCAGTATGGCAGGCAAACACACATATACACAAGCGCACACATAAGTACACTGTCGGCGATAATGGCACAAGGTGTGTGATATGCAGAAGCTGTTAATTAAGCTAAAGAAAGTGTGAGAGAGAGATTGTTTCCTTCTCACGTAATTAATACAGCGTGTGTTGCAAAGCTCTATTGTTATTCTCTTGGAACGAAACAGCTGCTATCAAAACCACATGTGAAAGAGCGTGAGTGTGTGAAAGTGCGTGTGTGTGTGTGTTTTTGTGTGTACTACCAAGTGAGAGAGCAGGAGATGCACGGCAACAGGCCTTTTTAAATGTGTTTTGTTTTACTTTTTTTTGCGTACATAAGCACATATGTGGGCCTGTCGAAGAATCTGCATGGCTTTCCAATAAAACATTCAAAATCAATAATAATCATATGGCAATTTTTCTTCAGGCTAATGTATCAAATGTGTCTCTAAGCTTCTAGTCAGTAATCCACCACTTATCAACGACAGAACCAACATACATTTTATTTCAAACATTATTTATTAAAGGCCCGGAAACTTATCACCTTCTTACTATGAGTAATGGGATCCCACATGAACACACATTTTTTTTTGCCAAAGTTAAAACCTCCTGGGCAGCGGGGCAGGGCTTAGTTGGAAAAAGGTGATGTCACATACTGTGCTCCAATCAGAATTTATCAACATTTGAATGAAAATCTGATGAAAGTTGGTGGGTTGTTTGGACACTGTCAGTCAAACCTGATCACCCACGCGGTCCTGATGAAGCAGATTAACTGATTTTTTGAATGTCAAATTCTTAATATATAATACCTAAAAAAGCTGTCTTTACTTTGCTTATTTAGTCACGAATATTTGATAGTACAGAAAAATACTTAATCATTGAAGCCAAGTTTTCAGGGTCCTAAGGGAACAGGAAATATGCATTATTATTGTCCAAAACATGACACTTTAGTTCAGTCTTCTAATTTCGGACTGCAGGACTAACCACACGACAGAAAAAGCTCATTTCAGTCTTACGTGTTCTGAAAACCTGCTTGATAAAAGTGTAAAGATGCCCTTTCTATCTTTTAATTTTACAATATTTATGTCATATCTATCATATATCTATATACCTTATTCAAAAACAAAATGTCATCTATACATTTGCTGCTTTCTGCCTTTGTTTCTTTATAAAAATACATTTCTCAGAAGGTCAGTTTTATGATACCTGTTAATATTTTTTTCTTTACTTGTTTACTTGTATGTGACTCAGATTTGATCTTTTCATCACTGTCTACCATAGATATGGGTCATGCAGGGTTAGAGAGACAGAAAGGATACTTTTTAGTTCTGTGTGTAACTGTAAATTTGTTAGTCCCGGTTGCTTCAATTTTTAGCAATCTTTTAACCTGTGTCCTCTATTCATGTGTGTGTCATCATTTTGATTCATCAAACTGAAATCAATGCAGAACTTTCATGTCTGTTTTGCAGAAATCACAAGTGTTCCTAACATTTATATAGTGTTGGTAAATTCTGTGCCATATATCAGTAGCCTATAATGTTTCACAAATTAGCAAAAATGTAAAGTATGACATCCATTCTGGCTACAGGCAGAAAACAAATTGCCACTTCCAACAAAAACAAACTGAGCCTCAGGATGTACATTCATTCAGTGTCACTGATGTGTGTTCACAGACCTGAGAGGCTGGGGTTTCCATAATCTGATAATAAAAGTGTGTTACCCAGACTAAAGTACACGATATTTTAATTGCAAGTTTCCATGCACATCATATCTATTAATTATGTGCTGCTTCAGTAACAAGAGGGCATAAATCTGACTAAGTATAGGTGTGAAACGAAAAGCATTACATGGGAGATTTACAGCTTAATTACATTCAAGCAAGGGAGTATGGCAGGGAGTTAAGGCAGGGAGGCAGAAAACTAGATTTGAACAGTGGCTCTAAACTGACATGTCGTGGAGAGAGCTTTGTGCCTTGATAGTGTGCCCAAATTATGAAGTAAACAGCGTAAATAATAATGTCTTTCAGGTGGCCTACCAGCATCTACATGTGGCGGGGAAAATGTGAATACTGGCATGCAAAATACTTTGAATCTTCTCCTTTCATGTGATCTTTCAGTTACTTTCTGTAACAATGTTAGTTTTGATTACTCATTCTGTATATCAGTTTTATACAGCTTAAAATGTTTTGCTGGTCAATGTGAATCAGCTGATAGGCTAGTTCAGTGTGAGCCAATATAGGACATTAAGTGACACAGTGCAGTACAGTACAAATTCATTTTTTAAATTCTTTTATTTTCAATTATCTTGATGTAGTGGGGACCTTTAGAAAACATGACCTATGTTAATCAGACTGCACTTTAAATGTGTTAATGTGGCCATGTCAAATATTCGTTTATTAAATCAGGGTCACAATGATAAACCATTAGTAACTACTGTAAATGTGATAACAGGCAAAATTATGGCTAGTCAGCCTGCCAGCTAAGGGAAACTTGAAGTCTAGCACAGTGAACAACCTCCACTTCATAATAACAGTCATTTAGAGTACTGTATAGAACAACTGTGTTTTTCTGAAACCACAGGGATGGAGGGGTGTCAAAGTGTAGCTGTCTGTGTGAATGGGATGTACGGAATATGCTGATAGGAAATTGAGACGGTAAAAGTCTAATTTTCTAATTTTCATTTGTTTAAGACGCATATCACGTAATCGCAATGTCGTCTGCAGCTGAGGACTCTAGTTGTATGTCATCCCCTCCCTCTGAGCACTTGTTGTCTATCATATAACTGTAAGGCAAAAATGCATTAAAAAACAACTCTAAACTGAATGATGTTTTTGCTGCAGTAACAAGCTACTGCTGTCTGTTCTAATGCAGGTTTGCATCATTTCACACAAGTCATAGGCTCTCATTGTTTTCTAAAAAAAGGATCTCTCCCCACAGCTTGCCGAGACATACCGCTGTCTTGACTAATATAATACATCACATTGAACAGCACCTGTATCACACTTAAATTAAGGCAGCAGTATTTATATGTGAGCTGTTTTAATGGATTTTTAAAAGCAGTGGGAGTCCATGACTCCAAGGTGTCTGCGGAAGAACAGACAAAGGTGCCTTCTGACTGTGGCAAATTCATTGTTATGATTAGACTTATTTTGTGCATTAATGGCAAAAAGAAGGTGTTTTCCTTATAAACCAAGAGAAACAATATGTGTACAGGTAAAGAGCCGTGTGTAAACCAGAATAAAATGCCTACACCCTTAATCCAATTTAGTTTTAGTCTTACTTTTAGTATTATTTAATATTCAGTACTTGTGCAGCCAGTATTTTCCGTTTTATGGGTTGCTGCTTACAGATGCAGACACTTAAAAGAATAAACTTCCTAATTATTTAGACAGAATTTACCCACACAATACTAACACTTTCACTTAATTCACATTCAGTAGCTTGCTTTTGGTGTGGTGGCTGGGTAAGGGTGAGCTAACACAGAATCTAACAAAGAAAACACACACATACAAACAACAACAAGAAAAACTAAACAAGCACAGACACGGCCATTTTGCCTGCAATGACCATATTTTGAACCCATAACACACCACAGCTTCGCAAATAAAAATCACACACAACAAACATGTGACTCATGTATCTACAGGGCGATGATAGCGTAGTGATATCTCAAAAGATGATGCAACAGCAACAAGGTTACGGCATCTGATGAGTAATTTGGTGCTGGGACTGCATTGCTCACCAACACACAGTGCGACAGCATTACAGTGCTGTGAAGCCACTGTCATAACAGAGGTATTCAGTAATCCAGAAAATGTGGCTCTCCTGTTTCATTATCATGGAACAACTGGACAATGCAGGGAAAGGAGCTCTTATAGTAATAATACTGCAACAAAGAGAATTAGCTTTATTTTACTCTGTAATAGACGGATTTCCAGTTTACAAACAATCACGCGCACACCAGGGGGATAGAAAACTCATTGCATCATATCATGATAACTTATATATGGACAATTTTCAGTAGCTGCGAGTGTCCCAAAACATCAACAGGCGGCACAGGGTTAAAAGCAGAGAAGTTACTTTTGTGATTCATGCAATTTTCATTTCGTTGTCTTTCATGGCACCTATGGCAATAATCGGTAATTGCAGGCGTGTTTCTGGACCTCACTTCAGTTTCAGTTTCACTTTCCTCGTCTGTGGTTATTGACCTTTTCTTTGTTTGTTCGGCCATAACCGTTTACTCACAACACTAGCAGAGACCAGGAAAAACAGTACGCCGCTTCACACACGGAAGTGGAAGAGCGAGTCTGTTGTGTTAAAAGGCTTGTTAAAAGCCTAACTGTGCGCCACTTGTGATTTTTCTGGGAAAGTCACGCCCGACACCCGGGTCGTAATACTGCAAATGCAAGGGCTTTCATCAGTGGGCCATAGGCTCAATCACCGTTGTGCTGCGTCATTCGGCAATAGGTAGTGACTTAACAGACATTTATTTAAATGAAAATCTTCGAGATTATATCTTTAAGGCACAAAAACAACTCCCCGTGTTGATCTCAGCCATTCTGGTTTGTTTTCTACCGCCCCTGCGTACGCTTGCATCTCATTGATGACGTCGCTCGGAAACCCATCTATAGCAATGACTTATTTGACACCAGATCACAGGAAAGGTTTAAAAGTTCCTCATACCAACTCTGAACTGGGGAAGACTGGTTTCCGCTACTATGCACCTTATTACCGGAATGAACTGCAGCACAGCTTGAAAAAACAATTGCTGTTCTTTACTCTGGTCTGATTTCTCTGTTGTTGCATAAAAGGAAAGCTACACTCAAGTTACAACTTAAGCTACCAGTAATTCAGAGCCTCACACATATTTGTCATGTTTATTCTTATTTTTTTACACCAGTGGCGGTCATGATGTCATGGGTGTAATTGTAGCCACACCTGTGTGGTTAAGTGCAGCATGCAACAGTCATGGGCATGTTACTCTGACAAACGGACATGGAGATTCTGATAACTGAAGTAATTAAGTTAAAAAACTTGCACACATTATTTCTATGGTTGTGGACTTGACCATTAGTCTAATGTGAGCCCTGTGTGTTTCTGTGCTCTATTATTTCATGCACATGCTCACAGTCCCCTGTGTAGAATGTCCTTGTATTGAAGCTGGCTAGACATGCTGTAATGGCTACACTATTTTCTGCTTAGGAAGAGGGATGGGCCCACGCTGCTTGCCAGGATGGATAGTTGGGATGTAAAGGTTAGTCTAGTTGACTTGATGTATTATGACTGTCTGCAACCAATCAGGGTTATATCACTGTCCAACTAAGCACTTTATACTTAAGCAGTCTGGGGTGACATTTATTGTATGTCTTAACATTGTGTTGTCATGTCAGTGACCTGGCAATGTTATTATCTTACTACAGTTATTGGCCCTCTCCTCCTGAACCATGGTTATGTATAATACGCATAGAGACGATCACAGGCAGATAGCCATTTAACGAGTTAGAGTATGCATAACCTTTTTAACAAGCCTGGATATTTCATCAATTTTCAACATAATATGTAATTTATTCATCTAATTCTGATTTATTTACAATGATCATGAAGTGTACTAGATGCAAAGCAGTGTGCCTGTACACAAAGTCATTTTTGTAGGGCAACAGCAAAAATGAAATTACAAGTTAGAGAGTTAAGTTTCTCTGTAGTCTGTATTATACATAGTGATTGATATATTACCAATGTCATGCAAAATGTCAATCATAGCACCAGGTGTTAGAGTTGAACTGCATTATTAAAAGATGTAACAAAGCTTTGTTAAGAGATACATGAGTGGTACAGGTTTCAAGTGAATGTCACCAGGACAGATAGATAAATAGACATGAATGGAGTAGATGATCCATGGTTTGTGTCAGGAATGAAAATGGGAATGCTAACAACAGTTAAGACTACCTGTGCCAGGGTCATTCTCATGGCACTGACGGGCGACGGCTCAATGTCCACCAACTGCTGCACCGAGCTCAGAGTCTGGCACACACGCAGGCAAGCACCCACGCACCCACACACCCAAGAGCAGCAGTGCAAGCACACAGACACACAAATACAGGGAGGGGTTAATGGAAAAAAAGTTTAGGGAAAAGTGTTAGCAAAGGTTACACAGGATTAGGAAGACACACGGAAGGAATAGCACATTGTTGTTTAGAGAAATGTTAGAGCACCAGTTCATGTTAAAAAAAGAGGAAAAGATCAGAGAGGGAAAGAAAATTTGGCAGAACACAGTGAGAGAGAGAGAGCGTGAAAGAGGGAAAGAAAGAAGCTGAGAAACAAGAGAGCACAAAATGACTCAGACACAAGAGAAAAGGATAGCTGCAGAGGAATTAGGACCAATGTCCACTGGGAGACATCTCTTTTTTAGCCAGCAATACTTAACAAGCCCCAAGAGGGGTGAGACAGCACGATTCCCACTGCTGCATTAGGATCACACAGGTGCTGATCGATTTACAGCAATTTGAAATATTTTTTAACAATCAGCAACCACTTGATTTGACCCAGACAAAAAAAAAACTTTAGCTCATGTAAGTGATGAAAAGAAGCTTGGACTACAAAGAAAAGCTCCCAGTGGACACATAACATTTGGCGTCGATGTGATTAATATTAGAACACAGAGTAGATTCATGCTTCTGTCATACTGTCACCAGACGCTAGTTAACTGGACAACTCCATCCTGAATTGTTAACATAAAGAAATCTCCAAAGGCTGGAAACAAAAGAGCCAAAGATCTCTCTAGAGAATAAGAATGATCAGAGCTTTGGCTCTCTGATTTCCAGCTTGGCAAGCCTCTCAGCCCGAGATGTATAAATGGGATTCTCTAAAATTATAAGAGTAAAAGGTATATGAATTCTGTTTCAGTGATTCAACTGATTGAGATGAGCTGCGGACTTTAGCCACACATATAAAATACAAATTAGAGGGGACAGAAAAATTAGGAGGAGAGAAAAGCCCAGATGTGCCGACACAAGAGGCTGATTACTATCTGTGTGTGTGTGTGTGTGTGTGCGTTTGAAAAAGACGAGAAGGGAGAGATAGAGTGACTGACCTGCTGTGTGAACAGGTTCATATACAAACAATACAGGTTCAACAACAAACTACACTACACTACACTGCGTGTGTGGATATGAATACAGTGGATGTGCGTGCAGCTATGTGTGTCTCACCGTGTCACATTCGCTGGGCTGGAACTGGAAGTCGTGTGCTTTGTGAAACACTGGGTTCTCCTGCATGAACAACTGCTGGTTGAACTCTTGTATTATCTGAGAGAAAGACAGACAGAGACAGTTAATGCAGGGCAATCGCATGCCAGTTTCCTGCTGTGAAAAGTCGTCAATATTGGAACTGTAACCTCGGAGAACCCACGCTGACCACAGCCTCCGTTCCCCCGTGAAGGAGCAAAACTACAAACGTTTTGCAGCCACATTTCAAGCCTACAGTGGGTGAGTATTTTATATTCATTCGTAGATTCTGGGTTTGATATTTTGAGTCTCACTTTAATGGCATCCATGTCACATCAAAAAGCTTGTGAGCTGGGCTAGGAGCATAGTCAAGTTCCTTCAGACAAACAGAAGGTGAGTCCCAATCCCAAACCAGTTATATAACACTGCCGTACAGCTGCAGGTGGTGGTGCATTGAGAGGTGTTGAACTCAGCTGTTCTGCTAGTTAACCTGCACACACTGTGTTGATGAAAACCAATCGCGGTGTGATGTTTTGGCTATAAATCCATCCCTCTCCCTTTGAGAATGGTTTCAGTTTCATTTGGAGTAGACTGCAAGCTTTACACGCAAATTTCTTACTGACCATGTGTCGGATAGTTTCTTACACACTGTGTTTCAGCATTTGCCTTTTGTTTTCTTTAGAAATGTCTTGTTAGCATTACTGCATTCCTCAGTTTGAATTGTTTTTATTAAAATGCTGTCTGCGAACAATGCCTCCAAACTCCAGTCCTAGGCACAATTCCCCTACTGTGTAATGTAAGAAAAATAGTGCCTCATAACAAATGAACTCAAAATGTCAAGGTATCACATTCATTTCACTGAGGAAATCACACATTGTCATGCTATGATGTCAAGAAGATTGATGGATATTCCCAGCAGTTTTGAAACCAAAAAATACAGTATTTCTACAAGTACTAACGTACAAACAAGCACAGAAGGTCTGTGTCTCTCACCACATTTGACTCACCCTGGTGGATTTGTCCAACAGGAACTGGAAGGTGTTGTGTGTGGCTTGGGAGGCCTCTAGTTCGGTACGACACAGCGCTACCAGGTAGTCTTTCACATGCTCATAGATCCTGCCATCCAAGGCCTAGAGGGCAGAGAGAGAGAAGGACCGGGGGTTACAGTGGAGAATGGATTAATTCAATGTAATTCCATAATCCTTAATAATAAAGTCGAGAGTACAAGGGAATCAGGAGGAGACACCCAGAAAGAGACAGACAGAGGAGAGAAAGAGGGTCAAAGAGTAGGTGAATAAAGTTACTACAAAAGCTTTAGCCCATTTTTCTTCTACATTCATTCAGACGTGATGGGCCACTGAATTTTCCCCGTCACACCACCGTGAACAATAGTGCCTGATTTCTCATCATCAAACTTCCAGCAGTCATTTAACCTCAACTATTTTTTAACTGGCGGCCTGACCATAACAATGCTTGTGTCCTTCCTGTCCCTGTTGTTTTTCAGCCTGGGGGAACAATTCACCTTCAGGCATGTGTAGGTTATACTAGTTTGTTTAACTTTGTTGTAGGCAAGTTTTCAACAGGACAGTGTAAACAGTGTTTCTCCTAAAGGCATCGGATCATTCAAATGTATAGTCCTAAACATGTTTGAGCCTCAAACAACATACAATCTGCTAATGTGTAGACACGAGTTCCAATGAAAACAAAAAGCTTCTGTAGTATTCATGTATCATTTGGCAAATTGTCCAATCTTTATACAACATCAGCGATCAAAAAACCACTTAAACTGTGAGTGTCACAGTAGACAGTAGACAAGTCAGACATGTTGCTGTACCTGCACTCAGGTCACGATAGGATAAAAATGTAAATATAAGACCCAGGCTCCACCCACACAGGTGTTTTCACTTATGTTGCCCTATTAGACCTCTTCTCAAGACTTGTTAGGGTGGGACAACTTGCTCTGTTATCATTCTCATTGGTCCAGAGAGTTTTGTAATTCCCAGCATAGCTCCATCCAGCTTCAACCTGACTAGTGGTCTAATCAGCCAGAGTAACTGAAAACACCTGTGTGGGTGTTTAAATAAAAGTTAAATTAACAGAGTTAATACTTAGTTAAAACTTGGTTTGTTGCACACACACACACACACACACACACACATCTCACCACTGGCCTGGCATCGCTGCCAACCCTGAAAAAAAATACTAGTCTAGATGCGGTATGTATTATTTTGCCTTATACGGCAGAACACAGATTGTTTTATGGATTAAACCAAATCGAGAAAGAAAGACAAAGAAATAGAAAAAGAGAGTTAGACAAAAGCGAGGTGGCAGAAGGTCAAAGGAAGGACAGAAACCGAGCAGATGTTTTCATTTGACAGCTCTTATCATTACAGGTTCCGATGCACCGATATAAAGACATTTTAATGAAGTATGCAGTCCAAATGAACAGCCTTTCTATGGGGAGCTGTGGCAGTGTTGCCAAGCTGTAGACCACATTGCCAAACAGACAGATCAGACAGAGAGGAAAGAGAGAGAGAGAGGCTAATGGAAAGGAGGAGAAGAGGAGGTAAGAGAGGAAGAGTGAGCATTTGAAAAGGTATAAAAGGTATTAGTGGGTGAGAGCAAGAATGAGAGACAGACAGAAAAATGAGTGTGTGTGTGTGTGTGTGTGTGTGTGTGTGTGTGTGTGTGTGAA
>NTHP01000137.1:647369-661020 GCA_003416845.1 Oplegnathus fasciatus | reverse complement strand
CATTAGTTCCTTGCATAAGTCATTACATGCAAAATGGTTGAACCAGTTGTCATAATCTGTCAAGCATGTGAGGACATCACAGCAGACGCCTGCAGAGGCTGGATAAGACATTCCAAAAGATTCTTTCCACGCTGCATTGCAAGGGAAGATATCTGTTGTGATGAGGATGAGAATCAGTGGCCCGACAGACCAGAACGTCAGGAGGTGTAGAAAGACTGCGCTGTGATTCCCCATACAGCGCTGCATGTACAGTTATGCCTAAGGGGTGTTTCCTGTTTACATTTCTGATTTTGTATATTTTTCCTTTGTGCTATGCAGTGCTGTAAAACAGTCTTGTCTTTTTCTTTCCTGTATCGCAATGACACGGTCTGTCACCAAATTACAGTACAAACAGTGAAGGCAAATTCTGTCCAGTCTCCCACATACACTAGTACTGTGTAACTTTGTACTGTTGAAATTGATATATGCCACACAGACAAAGTGCAGCCTTGTGCATTTCCAATCATTGTCATCAAAACCTCAGCCACAGTTTACATCAGAAAATACTTAGAGTACACTGTTATACTGACAACATGGCTAAGCATTGTGACTATCTTTTTTTGTAAACAATGACACAAGAACTTGTCATTCTGAAGGCACTGACATGTTCATTGACATAAATATTTCCTTTTGAGAGATAAACTAAGGATTTTGAGCAAGTTAAGGGCTCTTGCAGGTAATCCACAGTGTGGCGCTGTTTGTACGAATTGTTTCGAGAAATGCACTTACTGTTTTGCAAATGTTAAGGATGATTTGAGAAATGTAAGAGAGCTGATGAATTTCTACTGCCGTAGAGTTAGCTATCTGTAACATACTGTATCTGAATAATGAAATTCAGTAGTATATGTCCCCATTCCAAAATGTCCTCCCATGGCCATATCCAATTAATTATGTTCACAGCAAAGCACTAAGAGCACAATGAATTTTATAGGAGGAATATAAGTTCTGTTGGAAATGGAGACAGTGCAAAAACATGATGAATAGAGAAGCCCCAAAAAACATGGTTCTATGGTTTTACTATATGTTTTCTGGGCACTATTGTGCTGTTTTGGTTATGCATATATTGTATGTTGTTATTATTCTTATATCTGCCATTGATGCTGCTTTCTGGGCTGTGTTTCTCAACATATCTCTGTGGAACAAAACATTCCTTAAACTGTGAAAAGAACTGGTACTTTCTTGTGATGCAGATTTTTGGTCCCCCTGTTTCCTGCGTTGTTATCAGTGACTTTCCAGGTGAAGACCTGTAAACACCACAAATAAAGATGCAGAGGAGGGAGGGAGGGAGGGAGGATGAGCAGATTGCTTCCCTCCAGCAATGTCCCTCATTCTCTCTGTGTGTTTGCCTACACGTATTTGTGTATGTGCACATTTCCCCGCAGTCCCGTCCTTCTGTCACAAGGAGCTAAGGATCTATTATTCAGAATGGCCTCATAGTATAGATGATCATACATGCCTAAGGCAGAGTATGTGAGGGTGACGGAGAAGGAGAAACAGAAACAAGGAGACAGGGAAGAGCATCTGAAGAAATTACCCAAAGGGGGAAAAGCAAAGAAAGAAACAGAAAGCAAATACATATTAATTCTGGATATATGCAACTTATTTCATGGTTTAGACATTGCGTGTGTGTGTTAAAAGCCAAATCAGAGTCACGTCTGGGACTGATGACGGTCGGGACAAAGAAAACACCCCACATGTGATGTCTGTATGCATGTGAGTGTGTGTGTGTGTGTCAGACTGACATGTTTGCACAGTATTTAAAAGGATGACATCACCTCAGCTGCTTGACTTCACACAGCAGCAGAGGTGTGTCTGTCTGTATACAGGCCAGACTGTCATTTAGTGTGAATGTGTGTGTCTGTCTGTGTACGGGGCACACTAATAATCAGATAATTACCAGATTGAGGCAAGGCAATACTCCAAGTATCATTGTTTTGCTGGATTATCTGTGTTCAGTTAAAGTCAAAATCAGAAGGAGCATAACCGATTACCAGGCCTGGACTTTTGGTCTTGTAACACGGTGGCTTGTAAATATTATAGTATAATTTCTTCCTGTGTGTTGATTCTGTGCATGTGCCGGGAAGGTCATGTAGTACCAGATGGAACAAAGTGTTTCTACACACAAACAGCAGCTTGCTACCACTGATGAAACAGATATGACAGTAAATTGGCTTCTGTGTTATAACTTAACGTGCTTAACTTAAGATGATTACTTACAGTGATGGGGTTATAACTAACAACTGAGTACATTAATAAAATTATGAAACCTACATCCCACAACCATATTAACAAAAAACAAACACACACATTCGAGTTCACAGTGATGCACAGTTGCATGTCATATGAAGGTGCCAGATGTGGAACAGAAAAACAAAACCTCACTGATGCAGCAAACTTATTTGCATCCATCTGTTGATGACCTTTCGTATTCTATCCACAAAACAGCGTTTAAAGTGACAAACGACGTCGAAGCTGCCTGAGAATTCCTCCTTGTGCAGTTTATTCAACATTGTGAAAATCATGATTTTACGCCTACCAATCATTTGGTAAAGAGTAGACATCAGGATGGCTCATTTTGCAGGATTTTTCTTCATATAAGCCCCTTTCAAATCATAAATCCAGAGAACTCTAGGATTCTCTTTGAAGACTCAAAAGTGTGAAATAATCACTTCTTCATGTACGGTTTTCCCCCTCCAACTACTTCAGTGATTCTGAAAGGGAGTCTGACTTTGTGCACTCATAAAAGGAAAACATTTTATCCCAAATTGAGCTTTAATTCAAAGTATCTCCCCACTTTGAATTTTGGAACCAGAAAATGTGTCCCCATTCCTTTAAAATCCCTCTGGGTATTATCAAGTCCCTACTTGTAGTAAAATAAAATGTCACTATAGCCATTACAAACTACAATTTCAGCTGCCTGGATTCTACTTTATACAAATGTGCACTTTAACTTAAATGTCCACATTCTCTCACGCCACTCACATCTTTCAATTCTTTACATTCATCCTCATGTAAATAAATACCTGTATGCAATGCAGTAGATCTGTATGGTAGTACCGGTCATGGTGAGCGTTGGCAGCAGCTAGCGTTAGCAAGTAGTCATTCCTGGCCTGTGTCGCCTTGGAGTTACAGTCACTTCTCTTGGCTTTCAACTGAAATGAAAGAGAGACAGACAATATTGCAGTGCTGCATTACTGTAACAGACTGGTGCTTTAAGCTTTAAGTGGAGTCTCTTTTTAGGTTCCGGGCTCATTAGAGAAGCAGAGTGGAACAACCATTTTTGTTTTTGTATCGTGGCTTAAAAGAGTCTTGAAAGCTCTGCCTTAAGAGGGAGTGACGTTGTTGTGTGTGCGTCTTTGTGAGTGAGCCCTCTTACCTTCACACTTGCTTTCTGTAAACTAATTCTTGACTGAAAAAGACCCAGTTTAGACCTGAAAAAAAACGAAACAGAGCAAGCAAAGACATTAATCTCGATGAATAATGCATCAATATCTAATTTTAATTTTAACTGTAGCATTAATATGAATTCATCTATGCTTGTGCGCTTAAAAATGCTTTAAAAAATGCACATTGTTTTGTTTTTGACGCCCCTGTTGACATTCGACTAATTCGCTATCACAGATTTAATTAAACATATATTAACAACAAGGTAAGGTAGCAAGGAGAAAAACATCCAGGCATTTCTACAACATCATAACTCTGATCTCTAACCTTTGATTCAGAGCAGGCATCATATATCGACTCTGAACAGGCTGGAGCTTGGCAGCAATAAATCTCAGCCTGATCCGGCCATCGTGATTTATATGGATGGTGACATCAAAAAGACCTGCCTGATAAAATGATGGAGCGAGCCTGTGTACGTGCATGCATGCGTGCGTGTGTGTGTTCGCGCGTGGTCTGCTTTCTTGTGCCACTGTGCTTATGTGAATGAAAACACACAGATTCAAATTGGATTATGAGTGTGTGATAATGTCTTGCCTATATATGTGAGTATGTGCGACGTGTTTCTGTTAATGTTATCCTGCTGTATGCGCCAAGCGGTGTTAAGTGTGTGTTCTCTCTGCATTCGCACCAGTTTCTACCTGTGTGTTCCCTCTGCCCTACAGTAGACTAATGTCTTGCCTTTTTTCTCTACTGAAATACACACACAAACACGCACACTCACATAATGGTATGGCGGCAATGCAGTAATTTCTGTAGCTGTGTCTTTCTACTGAGTGATAGAGAACAGAAAAGAGTCGACTGGCCAATCGATGCGGGCGCTAACCGGAGCTGAGAATTCAGTGAAGTGAAAATGTCACCATAGCTACTGCTACCTAGCGCTGGGGGGAAAACAACACTCATCAGCACTGGACCAAAAGTTGGTACTAATTGTGGTACTGCAACGCTTCAAATAATATCTGACAGAGCTTTCATCTGTCCTTCTGAGAAAAAAAAATTGTATTTTAAATGTATACAGACATGATGCAGTTTTTTTTATTGCTTTGATTCACACCAAGAGAGCTGCACCCACCAATGTTGCCAAACTAAGATTCTGTACTTATGCTCTTGTGGTGTTTTGGTCCCTTTTTATCTGTATTGTCTCTGTCTGACTCTCTCATAAACACCACTATATATACAGCATGTAATTGATTGCTTCTTCCAGCCTTAATGATGATGTTTCTCCCTCTCGCTCTATCTTTCACGCACACACGTACTCTTTCTGTGAGGTTAACCAACTTTGTTTTCTTGATGATATTCTTTCTGACAATGGAGACCATCTGTTTAATCATAGCATTTTTATTTTTACGTACATCCCAACCAACGCACACTCGCACACACACGGCGTCGCAGTGAACTCACTTGGCCTCTATGTCAGCCTTCTCTCTTACAGCGTGGGCAACCTGCTCGCAGTCATAGTATTTTTTCTTGGCCTTGGCCAACTCTTTCACCGACTCCTGCAGCTCTGCTTGAATGCCGCTCAACTGATCTATGGTCTGTGAAGGGAAAAAGGAAAACAGGCAAGTTGCTGGAGAAAGAGCAGACCAACATGAGTCACGTTAACTCTGTGTGAGTACATAGAAGGACGTCGTAGAAAGGGATAGAGAACAAAGATTGCTTCAGGAAACTATGACTAACTCCACACAGTCCACACATTCGCTCACCTTTTTGAGTTGCTGCTCCTTATAGAGTCGAACAGTCTTAGCAGGCTCTGATACTTGACTTTTGTAGTTGTCACACACGTTGAGCCTGGACTGGCTCACCTGCACTGTACCTTCTAAGTAGGACCTCCACACTGCATACACATTCCTAGTTGGAGAGAAAAAGCACAAAAATGCTGGGTAGTAGTTGCTGTTCTATAACTTGTACTCCCAAGAGCAATTTGTTAGAAGGTTCTCCTGCAGAGTGGCTGAATTTTTAAATTCCCACATCACTGTATGGTTCCCACTGTGGGCCTGACAAACTGTGTGTGCATGCACCTGGAAGGGGAAAATATTTGTGTAGAAATGTTGCAGTAGAGCTCATGTCTTCATTTCTGGCTTTCACTATAAGTTGGATTCAGCTTGAGGTTTTATATTTCAGTGCCTCTGTTACAGTAAATAATGACTCATGAATGTGCTGTAGACCATATTATGTTTTCTCTAGAGTTTTGGGAGAAATCCAGCAGAGCACAGGATTACAGGAGTACAACTGACTGTGCTTTATGGGAAATATGGCTGCATACTTCTATATGTCATGGACACACAAATACCTGTAGTCTGTTCTCTGGTCATCAGGGTTGATTCCAGGCCAGTCTCTCTTTAGGTACTGGCTCGCTAACTTCTGCAGAGCCTGAAAGCACAAATTACAGCAACTGAGATGAGAGACAAGACAGCATGAAGCTCTATTGAGTCAAATCATTTCTTCATTAGTAAATCTTCAAGTGCATTATTGCACTTAAATCATGACCCGTTAACAGATGGAATAGAAGGAGTCTGTTTTTAATTTATCTGTTTAATCCATTATGTAATTCTAACCAATATTTGGATAGTTTCACCAATGAATTAACTGTTAACTTAGCATATGTATTTCAATGTATCTTGTGCACTGATTTAGAACAGAGGATAAACTGTTGAACTGTCTAATATATGTACGATTGCTTTTCCTGGTAATAGTATAAAATATTTTTAAATTACAAGAATGCATTTTCAGAGACTGCTGCAGTACTGCTAGAAGTCTCTCATAACATAACAACCTTTCTTGGTACCTATGAAGCTATTAGAGCTCTTTTAGGAGACTGAGGTTGAGGACAAGGTCAGAAGACAGAAGCAGGAAAAACTGTTGACAGTTATTTAGTAGCTTTTACTTTACATACTGTACATATTTCACACTTTTCTTTGGGTGGTAAGAAGAAGCACTTAACTAGCACAGTGTCCCACTGAGTGTGAACAGCTCTAATATGGCTGATTTGGTGCCGTTTTCTTTTCAACAGTATCATATTTCTGTTTCAAGCACAAAGCCGAAATCTTGGCTTTTGCACTCAGGGAACAATACCACTATAAAATGGATCAGCTCTGCGTCAGCAACAGTGAGTCCCCAGTCAGCTCCTGAGAGTACGAGCAGAAACCCGAGGGCTGCTAGAAAGGGTAACCTACATCCTCTGGACTGGGTCACTGTGTCAGTAGCGACAACTCGCAGACACTGTGTCCCCGTGCGCCTGTGCGTCTGTGGATGAGCGCGTATGTGCGTGTCGGGGTGGGTGGGAGAGCAAATCCTCATTAATAAAACAGTTGTTAACAAACCAGAACAACAACTACAACAATGCAATCAGGACAGAGCTCAGGGACACACTCAGGGACACACTGATACCCTATTCCTCCAAGCCACAATCTTTATCTATTCAATCTCTCTTCCATATAAAGCTGCATAAATCTGGTCCCTCAGTTCTGTTTTCAAATCTCCCCTGTCTCCCAGTCATCAACCCAAGCCTCAACATTAATTTCCACATATCTTCATCTTCTCTCCACTCTCCCTCACTCTAATATCAAGCTGTTGGGCTGTCTTTGTTTTCAAATTTCCACTCCTCTCTCTCTCACTGTGCCCTTTCTACCTTTCACAGATGGTGAATGAGGCCATCAAACAACATCTACCAGCTCTTTCTCTTATTCCCTAGACCTGAAACTCGGGTTCCCTCCAGCTGACACACAAGCTTGCGTCCTGGGGGAGATGGTGGCCCAGTGACCCTTGGTGCCCACCAGCTAAATCCTCTAGAAGAAGGGAAGAGCCAGGCTTTTTCAAGAATAGAGTCAGAGCCTAATCTAAGAACAACTCCCCATTACCTCTGCAGTGTTCCTGTTTGACTAAATTGGCAGCCAGTGGAGTAAGTATTTTGTAACAGATTAAATAAACTGTAGAGATCAGTACCACTCACAGTCATACTGTGTCAGAGCTGCCACGAACTGAATAAAGCAAAGTTAAAACCATTGCGTGCATGTAGAGGAGGTAACCTATTTCTAAGTAACTGTATTGGTTACCTCAGGAAATGGTTAGCCAATGCCAGTCTCATTGACGTAAGCTACAGTGAGCGGTGTAAGTGCCAGAAAAATACCAGATAAAGTCAATTCACACACACACACACACACACACACACATACACACACAAAGAAAAGCCATGGCACAGAAACTGCCCTGTCCAATGCATGAGGAAACACGTTTGCTTCAAGAATAGTCAACTCTCTCTCTCGGTCTTACTCTCTAGGGAAGGGTGGAGTGGGTGTGGATGGTTTTGATGAAAGACTGCGAGACTGTGTGAGTGTGTTTGTTAGAAAAAGTGAAGAGACAGAGAGAGTGTGTGTGAAGGAGGGCTGGAGAGACACGCAACATTAAAATTGCAATAGAAGTGCTTGGGATTTAATTGCCATACTGCTGTATAAACAGGGATCATTAGTGTGTGTGTGTGTGTGTGTGTTCGTGTGTAAAATATATGTGTGTGTGTTTTTGGAGGGGTTAAGTGAGGACAGTGACTGACAGCTGAGACAGCCACTGACTGTGAGCTGGCAGGCTGACAGGAGGACTGATTTGACAGCTTGACTTCCACACCACAATGCTCCCTATCAATTTAACTCTCGTGTGAGCATTTCACATTGTCTGATAATTACTCAAATCCCCAAAAACATAAAGCCTGCTGATGAGCGAGTGAGCCTAGTGTACCTACACTTTTATAACCCTGCAACAGTCAAAATGTGTCAGATATCAGATATCTTGAATTTGGTTCAACTGGATATCTAGGATTAGCCTTCATTAGTGTCCACTAGTGGACACTATGCGCATGTCCTTCAACCAGTCGACTGTTGCCCCTCAATGCTCCAATTCCCATATGTACATTGAAAGAGTTACTGGTTGCTGTAAGCATTCCTCCTGTTCATACTGACAGATCCCCTCCTAACATGACTCCACTATAAGAAATCAGGGACAGAGGAAATGTCAGTTGTCAATGACCCCTGCACCTTTTAATGCTCCGATTCTATGTTTTTTCTCTGGCTCGTTTGGTGAAGCATAATTTCCACAGGCAAATCACACAAATCTCCCACCGTCTGTATGTTATGAACTGATATCTATAACAATCGATCAAGGCCCCCTTTTTATGAGCCTTCCAGCTTCACTATGGGCAAATAGAGCTATGGTGGGCAGGCAAATGAAATAAATTAATCAATTTTCTTCCTAAATACTCTTTGTGGGGCCTACTTGAAAACAGCAGTACATTTCTGTCACTAGCTAGGTGATGCGCCTACTGAATTCCCAGTAACTTCTACTGCTGAAGCCTCATATTAGCTTCAGCTGAATTTTTTAATGTATTTTTACACAAAACAAGGTCTGTGGATTTTGACCCCCATCTCTTACATTGGAATAGTCTTAGGAAGGGACCTCTTCCTAAGTGAGAATAGGGTTGAACAATTTATCGAAATATTATCAAAATCGCAATATGGCCAAATGCAATATCCAAATCACAGGAGCTGCAATGTTTTGATAAAGGTAAAATGTGTCACAACACACCATTATAAATGAAGCATTGTGGTGTTACAGAGAAGCCCCAGCCTACAAATCATATTCTCCAGATGTAAGGGAACATGCTTTTTTTGGTACAGACCCAAGCAAAACTCACATCATCATCATTTTTATATTTTTTTCAGTGAAAATGAAATTCAAAAATTCCCACTAAAATCGTGACTCATATCACAATCACAACATGATTTTTTTTGTATATCGTTCAGCCCTAAGCGAGAAGCAATTATAACAACCAGTAAGTACGGGGATTTCAATGCACATATGGGGATGTAGGTATTGCAGACTTGAATCTATAGGCTACTTTATTTATATGTGGGAGTATCTTAGCAGTGGGCGTGATGTTGTCTCCATATTACTTCACAGTGAACCTGTCACACAAGACACCGACCACCTCCATTTCCTGGCTCCAAATCTTTTTTTATTGCCAGCACACAACTTAAAGCCTCTTAGATGAGTCTATGGTGACAGACCTGTTATTTGAGCAAGAGCAATGACAGCTAAACTTGGCAATGACTGAATGGTGAGAAGCACATGGAGTGACTGATTTGTGACAGCTCCGCTGAGGTGCTGTTGGCCAACTTGGGAGAATTTCTGACGCTCGTTCATTTTCCCTCACTACCTCTCTCTAGCTTCCCCTCTTCCCTTCTCTGACTGCTTCTTCTTCTTCTTCTATCTCCCCCTTTTCTTCTCGGTTTATCCTCTCTCCACTACATTTTTCATCCCTTATGCCTCATTCCTTTCTAGCTTTCTCTCTCTAGCCTCTCTCCTCAGCTCCTTTCTTTTGTCTTCCCTACGGGACACCTCATCCCTCCATCCTCCTTTCTATGCTGTCATCACCTGACAACCACCTGAACGGCACGTTGCCATGGCAACCCCTCTGCCCTTCCTGTGTGGTCTGGGTAAGGTGGAACTGCTCCTTTTGACACACACACATGCAGTGAAACAGACGGACTCACACACACACACACACACAATACAGTACATCCTGTTTTTGTGATCAGAGTGGCAAACAGGGTACCCAGACAGCAGGATATCCTGAGACCTGTATGTGTGTGTGTGTGTGTGTGTGTGTGTGTGTATGTATGAAGGGATGATAGACAAAGAAAAAGTACAGGGAAGAGGACGAGAATATTGTGTACTTATTGTGTAATTATTTTCATCATAAAACGATGTCTGTGAGTTCGTGTGTGTGTTCACAGCTGCATTCTGGCATTTTCTAAATTACACATTACAAAAGTCCAATAGGAGACACTGCAATTACAGGTCAAAATAAGGTAACATAAAATTGTTACTCATTGTCCTGAGAGGTGCCTGTATTATTTTTGCAGGATGACATGTTTACTGTTAACTTGTTCTTTCGTTTTCCACACCCAGAATTTGTCCAGACGGCTCTTAACTGTCCAAACAACAGCAACTGATGATTACTTTAGAGCAAAATTAATTGAGAGGTACTGTATTAAGTGAAATGCAGAGAGCAAGAATGATAGATGAGGACATTGTTGTTAAAATCATGATTTCAGTTTCTTCCCCTCATAAATCTGCTCTTTCCACCCATTCTTCACTGTTCTCTCAGCTGCACATCCTGCCAAACAACTCCTCAGACAGTCACCTTGATACTTCAGCTTTCTGTTTACTCTCGCTGCTCCACTCACTTATTTTCTCCTGTCTCACTTTCTATCTGCTGTCTCTCTCTGATTTCTTCCTGCCTCTGTGTGTCTGCATCTTCAACCCCCTTACTTTCTCAACTTCCTCCTAAATCAATATACTTGATTTTCCCTGCCGTCTCTTCCTGTCTGCACTTCTCTGCCCCGAAGCTCTCTGCCTCGTTTGGGTCGGATTAGAGAGAATACAGAACTATGATGCTTCTGTTTAAAAAAAAAAAAGATTGCAACAGAAAGCAATGATGTGTTGTAAAAAGGTATTGCGTGTGATGGTATGTGTGTGTGTGTGTGTGTGTGAACAGCGAGATAAAAGCGAAATTTCCTCCTCGTTATCTCCTGTTCTCAGACGCCTTTCCCCTTGTATTAACCTTGTCAAAATCAATGTAGATCAAATATTGGTGCCATATTGGATACATTAGAGACAAATACATAATTAATAAGTAGGCTATAATGGATGTGAGCGTGAGCTATTGTTATGTAAGGTGTGCCAACGTATGGAAAGCAGAAAGGATGAGAGGAATACAAAGAGAGGAGGAGGTGACGAAAAAATAACTGTTTGAATTTGCACATTATCTGCTGTGGGTAGACTATTTGAGATCTCATGTATGAACTGAACCTAATAATTCAGAATTTATCTAGAGAGCTTACAGACCATGAAAAACACCCATAATGTTAAGGCTGATTTACATGTAACAGTGCACTACGGTTGCGCAGAAGGACACCGACACACAGCGACAGCCACAGCAGGCTGGCCTTTTTGGGCAGTACAGTGAAGTGTGACCCCAGCCTAAAACTATTCCAGTAATGTTGATCGTGGGAGGGGAATACAGGACAAATAGCTAACACTCACATGCTAACACACACACACACACAGAAAACATAGAGATCCTGATTGACAGCTGGTAATTGCAGCTGACTCCTTCACAGAGGGGACGTCTGGTCTGACACAGTGAGAGTACAAAGGTTAAACGGCGCTCTGTTGTCCTGTCGACACCACCCCTCTGCTATCTTTTTCTCTAGCTCTTTCTCTATTTTGTTGCTCATGTCTATTTCTTTCCCTGCCTCCCTGTCTGTCCCTTACAACCCTGTGCCCTCCCTCCATCTCCGCTCTTCCTCTCAGTCTGTCTCTCTGTTGGACCAGCTGATTGGCTGGATATCTGTCTGTATCGCCAGGAGGGGGCCAACGAGTGAGCGTAGTTTCCCTGAGTACCCGCCAGTGGTCGACTAACTAACAGACAAGAGGCAAGGGCAGACATGTCATGATAAAAATGCTTTTGTGATAAGAGTAAGGGGAGCAAAGAATGAGTTTGCTTATCGGATGTTGAAACAAAATCTATTTCCCACTCATCGTGCATCTATAAAAGAAACCACTGTGCTCAGACATTCCCACACATTAATACACACAAGTACGTGCACACACCTACAATTAGGAGGGGATCCATTGTCCTACAGAGTAGGGGGGGGTTGTTGCTAGGCAACCTCTATTTCTAAGGTGAACAAGACAGTGCTGAGGGAGAATAGTGAGAGATAGAGAGAAAGCAAGACAGAGTGAGGGAGAGGGGGAGATAATGAGCATCTGAAACCAGAGGGGTTGACCACAGGAAACTCACACTTAATCATTCAAACCACATGCAAATGAAGACACACATGCTCAAACACACACACACACACACACACACACACACACACACACAAACAAGCACTTTTATCCTCTCTCTTCCCATCTTCTTCACTCTCTCCATCTCATCCTCTCATGTGTATATGTATGATGAGGCTATTAGGGCTACGAAACAAGGGCTGTTTGCGTGGACAGCTGCACAGACTGAATACTTGTATGTTAATGTGTAGTTAAGAGCTGCATGGGTAATGTATTAGAATGTTTTTCATTAAGCTACAGGAGGATTTTGCTGCTTTGTCAGAGTGCCTATACGAATGTGTGTGTCAGCTTAAGCTGAGCAGCATCAAAATACAATAGAAATCAGACAGTCTTTCACATTGTTGGTGGAAGGCACTGCTTGGGTTCGACTTCTACACTGCTTATCTAATGCCTAGTAAGAGTAATATGCTGATACAGCCTTCTACTGGGAAATGTATTTTGGTTTCGTGTGTCCTCACAAACCTGCAGCACACTACAAAGTGGCTGTCTGATGGGTGGGAATAATTTCACGGTAAGGAAGCAGTCATTCTTGCCCACAGTGTTTAGAAATATAAACACTTGCAAATGTCTTCCCTCAAGTCTGAATACTGATGACATAGCTGATGAAAAAGCCAAAAAACTATAGACAGGCAACTCTTTCCTTGATGTAAGACCAGTAGCAGATGCAAATGGGGCTGCAAGTAACGATAAATCAATCTGCCTATTTTATCTTGATTATTTGATTGACAATTTTGTCTATAAAAGGTAAGAAAATTGTGCTAAATGCCAATTATAATCTCCCTAAGAGCCACTGAATGAGCGTTTTGAGCTTAAAGTCTGTTACTTAGGTCCACCTGGCTTTAAGCCCTCAGTAAGAAAAAGAGGAGAGATTGTGTGTATAAGCAGTATGACCCAACACAGAGGCCTGACCCTCTGTTGGTTTGGGAGTGGGAGTGCTGAGATTGAAAGCAGTCTCCTCAGACTACTCAGATCATTCAGGGCTGCTTGCTGGGTAGAATCGCTAGTGGGAAAAATAAGAAGCAGTATACGCTGAAAAATACACAGTCTATTGCTGAGGGGATATAGGGCCTGTTTACATGCTGTCTCTGACTTACAAGATTCAGGGTTACTATGCAGCATTTCATAAATCTGAAAAAAGGAAGAAAGAATGCCCGAAAGAAAGAGCGAAAGAGGGAGAAAGAAACACTGAAACATCTGTGAATAACCAAACAGGAATATGGGAAGTGAAACCAAATGTGGCCTGCAGCACATGTGGGAGTTTTTATTCATT